>JAVDBV010069255.1:0-18882 GCA_032619315.1 Piper longum
AAATGGGATGTGGGATTAACCCAACAATTCTCCCCTTCACACATCACAACACCCGAATCATTTCCCTCTCACCACATGAGCCAACATGTCTTGGTGAGGTTCCAGATGACACCAATTCGGGCCAACTTCAGACTGACTGACAAATCGGGAGACACAAATTCGAACCGGCCGACAAATTGTGTGGCTAATTGAGGCAATACCAACACCAAAACCAACCTTGGCTCTAATACCACTTGTTGGGCCCTTCGGGCCCCAAAAGTGATTTGCAACAGGTTCATGAGTCTCTCTTAATCTAAAAGCTAGCTTAAGAATTAAGACTTTCTCATTAGCTTATATACAAGTCACCGGTTGCCTCCAAATGGGATGTGAGATTAACCCAACACCCATGCACTCGGTGAGTTTGCTTCTGGAAGCATCCTTGTTGAAGGCAAAATCAGTGAAGGAACTTGATCGTCCTAGAGGTAGTACACTGTAATTGTCAGTTTCGACATTATTGGCAATTTGAGTTTTGTTCTTTGAAAAATAAATGGTTATGTCATTCATGCATTATATATATCTTGAATAAGCCTTTCATTTGTATAATTCTTTGGACTGTCTATTCACGACAGAGACACTCTATATGTAGAGACACTCTATATGTAAATATGAACATTGAACATGAACTTGCATATAAAATTTTTTTACTGATAAGATTATTATTTTTAGGGTTTTAGTTGTGCTGCATTTTGATTTAGATAACATCCAGTCATATCTGTTGGGATTAATCACACAAATCAAACACAAATCCCTATTTCAAAAGAGAAAGATAAGAAATACCAAACAAATAGAGAGATCGGACAAATCAATTTTATATGGAAAATCTCAAATTTGGGGAAAAAATTATGAGGCAAACAGCTAGATTAAATTAATATATCACAAGTTTAATACAGAACAAATTCACGTGAGAATAAACTCCCAAATACTAATTTACTGTACTTTTTACGAATTGGTATTGGCCAAGAAAGAAAATAAAGAATTACGGATTACAAATATAAGAACTTGGTGAAGTTACCATTGACGATTTGTAAGTTAATCTCAACAAAACATTCACTTTTTTTTAAACTAGACAATTTTCTTTCTCCTCCAAAACCAGAAAACCAAAAAACTAAAGAAGAAAAATGTCATATGTTGCTTTTATTCCTTTTGAACAATCAAAATCTGTAAATCTGATTTTTTTCCCAAAATAGGGTTGCAATTTCATGTATTTGCGGAGGAGGGACAACCCAACCAACCTCCCCTTCTCGACTCCATGAAATACCTCTAGCCGGCATGGGAAACTCCATCCATGCATGCTCTATTCCTGAAGTAAACATGTTTCTCCTTTAATACAACTTTAGTCATCATGTCTGCAACATTCTTTTCAATATGGATTTTTTTTAACTCAATAGATTTACTTTCCAACACATCTCTTACCAGTGATATCTCACATCAATGTGTTTGCTCTTTGGATGAAAATTTGAATTTTTGCTCTAAGTGAATTGCACTCTGGCTATCACAGTGTACAATATATCCGTCCTGTTTAACACCAATTTCATTTAAAAATCTCTTCATCCATAACATCTCCTTACAAGCTTCTGTATTAGCAATAAATTCGGCTTCAGTTATGGATAATGCAACACACTTTTATAGCCTAGACTGCCAAGATACAACCCCATTAGCAAAATTAACAACAAACCCAGATATTGACCTTCTTGTTTCCAAGTCACCTGCCATGTCTGCATTAATGTAGCCAACCAACAAAAGTTTATCACTTCTAAAACACAAACATATTTTGGATGTACCTCTTAAGTACCTCATTATCCATTTAATTGTTTGCCAATGCTCTGTGCTCAGATTTGTAAATGTTTGCTAATTGTTCCAACTGTATATACTATATTTGGTATTGTACAAGTCATAGCATACATCAAATTACCAACTGCAGAAGTATAAGGAACCTTTGTTATTTCCTTCATCTCTGTTTCACTTAAAACATGTTTTGGATGTACCTCTCAAGTACCTCATTATTCATTTAACTGCTTGCCAATGCTCTGTGGTCAGATTTCCTAAATGTCTGCTAACCGTTCCAACTGTATATGTTATGCCTGGTCTTGTGCAAACCATAACATACATCAAATTACAAACTACAGAAGTATAAGGAACCTTTGTTATTTTCTTTATCTCTGTTTCACTTAAATCACTTTTCTTCAACTTGAAGTGACCCTCAAGTGGAACTCCAACTGGCTTTGCATCTTTCATGTTGAATTTTTCAAGTACCTTTTCTGTGTACCTTTCTTGTGATACCCAAAGCTTTCCATCTCCCCTGTCATGTCGAATGGACATTTCAAGATTTGCTTTGCCGGTCCCAAATCCTTCATTGTAATGGATTCATTTAAGTTCTTCTTTAAACTTGTAATTTTGGCTTTATCATGTCCTACAATCAACATGTCATCCACATAAAACATCAGAATAATAAAGTCGTCATCATCAAACCTCTTGATGAACACACAGTGATCAGAAACAGGCTTCTTGTACTCATTTCTTTCCATACAAGAATCAAATTTTTTGTACCACTGCTTAGGAGCTTGCTTCAAACCATACAAACTCTTTTTCAGTCTGCACACCATCTGTTCCTTTCCTCTGACTTTAAAACCCTCTGGTTGCTCCATGTATATAGTCTCCTCAAGATCACCATGAAGAAAGGCGTCGCCTTCACATCTAATTGTTCAACTTCCATATTTAAACTTGTAGCCAAAGCCAGAATAATTCTAATCGAAAACATTTTAACAACTAGAAAAAATTCCATTAAAATCAATGCCTTTCTTTTGTCCGAAGCCCTTCACCACCAACCTTGCCTTGTACCTTGGTTGTGTATTATTTTCTTCATGCTTGATCCTATAGGTCCATTTGTTCTTTAGTACCGCCTTCCCCTTAGGAAGATCCACCAACTCATAGGTGTAATTATCATATAAAGATTTTATCTTATCTTGCATTGCCTTCAACAACTTCTTCTTTTCTACATGAGCTTTTACCTCACTGAAATTTTCTGGTTCTCCATATTTAGTGATTGTTAAATATTCTGATGATGGATATATGGTTGACAGAACTGATTCACGAGCTGATCTCCACACATTAGTTGGCTGTCGTTGTTCAAAATCTACCTGTTCATGCCCAACATCAACAAACTCATTAGAAATATCATCCGACACTACATCCTCACCATCATCATCACTAAGTGAGGGAATAATTGTGTCATCCTGAGCCGCCTCTTCATTTCTAGTTGAGGTTAAATGTTCTTTTATCTTTTCTAAGCTTTTTTGAGATTTCTTTTGAGAAACTTCTTCCTTGCCAAAGTCCCTAACTGTTTGATCCTCCCTGAAAATTACATCTTTGCTTTGAATCAGTTTTCTATTTTTAAGATCCCAAAGTTTGTATCCAAACTTATTGTCACTATATCCCAAAAAAATATATTCAACGGCTCTAGAGTTAAACTTAACCCTTTGTTCCTTGGGCACATATGCAAAAGTTTTACAATCAAAGATTCTCAAATGAGAATAACTGACATTTTTGTCACGTCAAACCCTTTCAAGTATGTCATTGTCCAAGGCATATATGGGAGATCTGTTGATCAAATAACAAGTTGTGCTCATAGCTTCACCCCAGAAGTTTTTAGATAACTTAGCTGAAGATAACATACTTCTCACCCTCTCAAAGATGGTTTTTTCATTCTTTCAACCACTCAATTATGTTGAAGAGTATAATGAACCGTCTTCTCATACTTAATCCCATGCTTGCTACAATATTTATCAAACTCAACAAAATAATATCACCATTATCACTTCTAAGGCATTTCAAGAGCTTACCGGTCTCTCTTTCAACTAATATATGAAAATTCTTAAAGATGTCAAAAACATCACTTTTATTTTTCATACCATGAGCTCACACCTTCCTAGAAGTATAATTAATAAAAGTGACAAAATAAATAGAACTGCTAAGAGATTTTACCTCCATAGGCTCACACACATCAGTATGTATCAATTCAAGAATTCCTGCGTTCCTCGTACTTGCAAAGGATGCCGTATGTTATTTCCGGACCAAACAATGGTCACAAAAACTAATTTCGACATCTTTGACCTTGGGAAGGAGATTCAGCTTCTTCAATATATGTAGTCCCTTCTCACTTATGTCTTCCAATCGATGATGCCACAAATCAGCAGTAAAATCAAATGAGGAGATATTAATCTCCGCTCGAACTAGACTCGTCTCAGTCTTGTACAAACTACAATACTTCTTCCCTTTAGCAACAACAAGAGAACCTTTCACAAGTTTCCATACTCCTTGTGAAAATTATGAACCTTTTCACACTCCATCATCAAGCACTCCGGTTGACAACAAACTCATCCTCAAATCTGGAATATGTCTGACATTTTTACGCACCAATCTGTAACCAATGTTTATTACGATATGCACATTTTCAAGTCCCATAATTCTGGAAGTATCACTATTTCTCATCTTCACAATACCCAAATCTCAAGATTCATAGGTAGTAAAGAAATTTTTGTTTGGGGTTGAATGGAACGATGCTCCCTAGTCAACTACCCAACTAGCATCACAATCAGCCGTCAAACAATCATTTCCACCATTAGAAAGAATCACCATGTCATCTTGTACAACATTAGTATTCTTTTCTACTTGATCTTTGTTGTCCTTATTTTTCAAGTCTTTCATGAGCTTCCAACAATAGTTTTTGATATAACCTGTCTTGTCACAATAAAAACACTTCAAGTGCTTTCTGGATTTAGACCTTCATCGACTCTTGTCCCTTTTGTCTGTGTCTCTATTTTTTGATCTACCTCTTGCCTCTTCTGACACTAATGCACGAGATCCTGTAATTGGTAGAGATTTTCTTCTTACATCTTCATTTAGTAAACTGCTTGTTACCATGTCCATTGTGAGTTTTCCATTTGGAGCAGCATTGCTCAAAGAGATCACCAATGTTTCCCAGTTTTATGGCAAAGTGTTGGAGTAGGATAGCTTGCCATTCCTTATCTAGAGTTATTTTCATCTTGGCAAGTTGAGTATTAGTACTCTTCATCTCATTGAGATGTTCACTTATGTCACTTCCATCCATATACCTCAAATTTACTAATTTTCTTATCAAAAGGGTCTTGTTGCCAACAGTATTCCTCTCATAAACTTATTGGAGTTTATCCTATATAGCTTTTGACGATGCAAATTCAGAAGCATGATGATACATCACTTCATCTACCCATTATCTTAAATAAGTCATAGCCTTCCTATCCAACTTATTCCAGTCTTTATCAGTCACTTCTGCCGGTTTGTAACCTGTGATAGGTTCAAACAAATTTTTAGAATTCAAATGATCAATCATTTTCCCTTTCCAATAGTGTCAGTTACTTGGCCCTTTAAAAGATATCATCTTAACATGTTTCTCATCAGCTATCTTGTTAAAATATAAATCACAAACATACCAACTAAGCTCTTAGAAATTTCGTCGAACACCTAGCGAGCAATAAATATCCACAACCTAGAATTTGCTACTCACAAATCAATCAGGCTCTGATACCATTTGTTAGGATTAACCATACAAATCAAATACAAATACCCTATTTTAACATATAAAAATGAGAAATATCAAACAAATAAAGAGATCAAACAAATTAATTTTACGTAGAAAATTCCAAATTTGAGAAAAAAACCACGGGGCAAACGGTTAGATCAAATCACTATATCACAAGTTTGATACAGAACAGATTCACAGGAGAACAAACTCTCTAATATCAATTTCTTTACTTTTTACAAAATTGATATTGGCAAAAAAAATAAATAAAGAATTACGAATTACAAATGTAAGAACTTGGTGAAATTACTGTTAATGATTGTAAACAAATCTAAAAAATGATTCACCTTTCTTCAATCCACACAATTTTCTTTTTCCCTTTCCAGCAACAGTTTTTTTTAAAACCAAAAAACCAAAAAAACCAAAGAAGAAAAGTGTCGTACGTTGTTTTTATTCATTTCAACAAACAAAATTTATAAATCTGGATCTTTGCCCAAAATAGGGTTGCAAGTTCATATATTTATGGAGGAGGGACAACCCAACAATATCTACTATGATGTCTTTGAATTCGGTATAATCAGAGGCCTCTGGGGAATGTGGAACTGTAGTCAACATAGTTGAAGCAGCACTGCCCCGTGGTTTGCCTCAGGGGTTATTTGATGATTGTAAAATGCAAGAAATGTTTCATAAGGCATTAGATTTGTAGCCAAGGCTATGGAAGCAAGCTGGTTTATTTGAAGATGCAATTAGTTTATATCGGAAAGCACTTACCAGGAATTGGAATTTGGACTCTCCATGTTTAGCTAACATCCAAAAAGATCTGGCCACCTTGCTGTTATATGGTGGTCTTGAAGTGCCCCTTCCTTCTGAGCTGCAAGTTGGGGATGCTGCCAATCCTAGGAATAGCATGGGAGAAGCAGTCCTTTTATTGTTGATACTCATGAGGATAATGGCAGCTAATGAAATACCATGGGATCCTGAAATCATTAATCATCTTAGTTTTGCATTATCTATGATTGAGCAATATAACATTTTAGCAGATCACATTGAGGGGCTACTCCCTGGTGTTTATAATAGAGAAGAGAGGCGGTACCTTCTTGCCCTGTGCTATTGTTCCTTGGGAAAAAATGATGCTGCCATTGACCTTTTAAAAAAGGGATTATCTTCCCCTTATAAAAAAAATGGATTCCATTTTCACTCTCTTCTCTTAGGTTCCAAAATATGTTCTCAAAGTGGGAAGTATGCTCTTGAAGGGATTGACTTTGCGCAAAAGGCAATGTGTTCTGCAGAATGCAATCTTATGAGTCATTTTAGTGACTCCTTGCACCACTCATTGGAATTTCCTATTGGTGTTGTTCTAGGTCATCTTCATCCGACTCGGAGAGGCTTCATTTGGAAGGAGAATGCTTGAAGTCACTAGGCAATGCATTGATCATTAATAAACATGAACCTGAAATCTTTTTTAGCATGAGCTTGGAGAATCTGGTCCAGAGAAACCTCAACACAGCACTCGAAAATGCCAAAAAACATATGGAAATTGTAGGTGGTGCTTCCATGAAAGGTTGGAAGCTACTGGCTACCATAATTTCAACTACACAGTCATTTCCTGATGCTGAAGGGATAATTGATCTTGGGCTTAGTCAGTCTGGAACGAGAGATCAACTCAACCTCTTGAGGCTAAAAGGAGTTCTGCAGGCAGCTCAAGAGCAGTTTAAGCTTGCTATAGACACTTACAGAGTATTGCTTTCAGCAATTCATTCACAAAACATTGAACGTACTATGAAACCCAAATATGAGGTCAGTATCTTCGTTTTCTGTTTCATCACGGGCATTCGCTTGATGTGATTCATGCTCTAACTGTTATTAGTCTTTTTGATTAATAGGGTCTAATGAGTGAGGATCTTGGGATGGAAGCTTGGCAAGATTTGAGTAGTATTTAACTATTTATAAAAAAATTGGATCTCTGGAAGATGCTAAAACTTGCTTGGAGAAGGCAAAATCAATTCGATTTTATTCTGCAAGGACTTGGCAACTAGCAGGTATCCTATCAGTTCCTAGGATTATGTTGCTCTAAACATTATTCTCGAGAATACCCTTTTCTAAACCTTGATGCATGATACCCCTAATGCGTACCTATATGCAATAGATAAATTCTAAGTTCGCGTGTATTTTAAAGTCTTCACCACAAAATCTCCTATCTAGTTTGTGAAGTTCAGTTATAAAAGTGCATATTTTTTTATGCTAGTTTAATTCTACTATAAATTGTAATCTTGTAAATGATCTTTCGTCTCAAACCAGTTCAACTAAACAACAAATGGTTTGAAACTGAGGCATTGTTTTTCTTCTAGGTAAATTGCTTGAAACCCATCGACAGAGAAGCCTTGCTTCCCTGTCAATAGAACCAGATTATATTTCTGGCATGGTTTCTGCTGCTGAAGTGCTTATAAAATGCAGCAGCAGCCGATCACTGCCGGGTGCCAGGAACCTCTTGATGAATGCTCTGCAGCTACACCCAAGAAGCCATGATGCTTGGCTAAGTCGTGGTTTAGTGTCAAGGAGAGAAGGGTTGTTGCAACAAGCCGCCGACTGCTTTCAAGCAGCAAATGAACTAAAGCAGTCCTCTCCGGTGGAAGGTTTCTCCGATGAGCTTGAATAGCCATAATCCAATGAATGATTTATGGCAATTCTGTAGCTCACAGAGTTGAATGCTGATAAACCACGTCCACAATGTATATGATATAATCATATTTATGTATTGCTTGGGTCTATGACAGGTTAGAAATCATCCGTTTTCGTCATCTATGCTATCACTGGGTGTCGTTGCAGCTATATGTCTTGTGTTTCGGTACTGGTCAACTGCCAAATATCGAGAGACACAAGTGCGGATTTAAAAAAAAAAACTGAGTGCTGATAGAAAATAATAATAATAATAATAATAACAAATCACCCCAAGTGCCGATTGAAAAGTAAAAATTCAACGGAAGTGTGGATTGATTGAACTTGTGTCTCCGGAACGATAGATGATAATGTCTTCAACGCAAGGATTGTAGGGAAATTTTAGGCGATAAAAAAGGATCGATGGTGCGGAAATTATACTATCCTCATAGGCATCACTATATCAAACACTTCTCACCCATTTTTGGAGTAAAAACTCCAAGGTCGGAAAATGGGAAAAAGATTTACATTAACATACAATGACATTTCAGTGAAACCAAATACCCTTGGGAGGGAAAACTCCTTCAGTTCCTATCATTGCTCAGCAAGGTCAGCATTATGCGTTCGAACAAATAGCAACAATGTATTAGTGTAATTGCATGGACCCTGGTGCAGGGTCTATACCCCGACAACCTTTGGGTAACAGGTGAAAGAATGGGAAGAACAAGTGTAAAATTATCAAGACACGGTGTTGGGAAACATATGAAAATTTCAGTTCATTTTTATGCCGCCACAAGAAGAAAAATCAAATACAAAGATCCGCACCAAGAAGTGCTCAGAACGGGTTTAAAAGGTAAAAAAGTTAGATCATTTCATAAAGTAGCCTCTCACGGAGCAAAACTAGGAATCAACAGACTTCAAGACAAAAAATAACATGCAAGTAATTAATGCTATGATTAGGGATATCCCATTTGCCAAAATGCAAATCTAAAAAGCTCTTGTAGAGTATATTTAGGCACCAACAACTTCGGTATCTTCCATGGTTGCGTCTTCTGCAGGTCTATCAACCTTCACCCCAACATCCTCACTATAATCACCATGGACCTACAAATAAACAAAGATATTCAAAGAAATTATGGCCAATGCTTTCACATGTTTAAAATAGTTTCATTCACTTCAATGATGGCTGAATAATGACCAACCTCCATGAGCTTTCCGAGATCAAATTTTGGGGCCTTCAAGATCTTGACTTTGCGGATGCACACATTCTGGAGTGGGTAGATGCTTGTAGTTGCTTTTTCAATCTCTTTGCCAATGACCTCGGGAATGAATTTATTCACCAGCTCTTTCAGGTCACAAGACATTGCTTGATTAACCATTATCTCCCTCATCTTCCGTCGAATCTGAGAAGTAAAAAGAATCAACATATTTATCGCTCCAAATTTGAAATGAAAGCAAATTCATCATCACAATAAAAATAAATAAACACACACACACACACACACACCTGACGGATCTGGCTAGACTGAGCATAACATGTGCGTTTGACCTGGTTAGGACGTCTCCTGGTAAACCCAATGCAGAACATTCTGAGAGTGTAATTGTCTGTGGTTTTCACATCAACATGAGCCTCAATCAAGGTTTGCCACTTGCGAACTAAGGACCTTAGTTTGTCTGTGGTGAAATTCATGCCCTGAAAGACAATGAAATTGACCAATTATTGATACGAAAAATACAAATGCAATATAACAATGTAAACAGGGACTCACCCAAAAGTTTGTGAGCACATTTCTTCCCTGAACATCCTCAGCACGAAGGCGGATCTTCCTGTATGCCTGGTCTTCGTCACTCTGAAGGTCAGCCAGTGAGATCTCAAAGACACGGTGCTTGAGGCCCTCGGATGCTATCTGAGTACAATATCAAAGGTAAAGAGTACAATAAATCAAAACAAGGATCAAAGGCATAAAGAACTCAACACACATAGGAAAACTCTTTGACACTCAGATGTTTGGGCTCAATGCAATAATTAAATTTTGCATGTAAATAAATGCAAATATATTCATACAAAACATGCTCAAGAAGTTAAATGTGCTTAATAAAGTAGATAGATTATAGAAATATTTTACAGCAACATGCACAAGTTTGCAGCAATACGACAGATTTGATAAAAATGATGAATCTCCTTCAGCACACACAATTAGATTGGCAAATAAAGATGCTGCAGTAATAATTGATTTTTTTCTTTTTTTTTAAGTTGCTTTCTCCCCCTCCTCTTTTCAATTAATTTTTAACTCCATTCAAACGAACATGATTTTTTTTAAATTAAACGAGTACTTATGCTCATGTAATAGTGAAACTTAAATTCCTATCCCCACCATTTTCTCATTCCTAATTACCAAGTTTCAATTCGTGAATAAACAATAATTGCAAGCAATGATCAACAGATTGCCACTAAACTACATAAATAAATGAAGCATCCGCACACGACTGCACCACTAAGCAAACAGACGAAGCATAGCAATAAGTCATTACACCCACTGGTGTACGAAGTTTCAGAAACTGATTTTCCGGTGAGCCCTTCGACCAAGTAGGTAGATGCTCCATTTTCATAGACGCAAAGATCACAAATATTTTAAAACAAAAATACAGTAAAAGGTTGATACCTTGGTACCCTGGGTCCTGGTAACAAGAGTTTTCCCCACGGTGCGCACGGTAAACATGGATGGAGCCTTGATATCATACCAGTCCTTCTTGGCAAACGGATCCGTGCTGCCACAATCAGAAACCAACCATACAAATCAGATAATCACGCCAACCAAAATGGGTATAGACAAGCAACCATCCCGTTTACACGATTCAATCCCGCCCAATTTCATACTATACAAAAGATTAACCAAAAAAAAAGGGAGGAAATTCCAAATGCATACGCCTTCTTCTTGCCGCCCTTCTTCCCCTTGGAAATCCTCTTGTTCTTCCTGCAGAAAAAAACACGGAAAGAAACCAGCTTTGAATACGAAATAAAAAACGGAGAGTGCCGGGGTGGAGACGTGAGGGAAGAGAACAAACCCGACGGCCATGGTTGCCGGAGCAGTTGGTTGGTAGAGCTCGGCAGCAGCAGGGATGGAGGAAGAGGCGGAGGGGCGGTCGAGTAGGGTTTGGCGGCGTTCAATTTATAGCCATACCCATTGCTTGGGAAACCCTAGCTCCAACATGCGGGTTGCCTTCGGGTCCCTGATTGGATAGCTCGACCCGACCCGGTTCGTAGGCGGGTAATTTTCTATTTATTTAATTATTTATTTTGCAAAAAACTGTCCACATTTATTATAGGATTTTCGTCGCAGGCCAAACTCACTCAAATCTACGCAATTTGAACGAACAAAAACATATCACTAGTTTATGTAAATATTTCTGTTTTCAAAGTAGTTGATTAAGGGTGGCCTAAGAAGGTTTTTCGTGTGAACAAAAAAAGTGGGTTAACACATCATTATCAAAAAAGTTTCTACTTAAGCTAATACCCTAATCCGACCAATGAAAAAAAAAAAATTAAAGAGCTGAGCAAACAGTACACCTTTTTAAGATTAATGTGACACCATACAAACAGCTCATAAACGTAACAGTTTAATAGTACATATTAGTCAATTATATAAATATTAACTTGTTATATCACATAAAGTATACAATGTTGTCTAAAATTAACTTTAATCTAAGTATACTTACATTTTGGGAATAAATTTTCTCTTGGCTAGGAATCAAAAGTCCATGCAATGTATTCGCCGGAATTCCATTTCCTGGAATTTGCGAATTGGTGAAGTTAATGCTAGAAACGACGAACGAGGAGGAACTTCAGCCTCAGAAGGCATCGCGGCCAAAGCTAGCAGGAGTCCATCTCCGGCGTCGCCCATGGAAGCCGCCCCCGCCGCCGCCTTTTCGGCCCTCTGCTCCACCCAACCCCCTTCTACTGACACCCTCACCCGCCGCCTGGTCCGCAAGGGCGTCACCCCCACCCCCAAAATCCTGCACGCCCTCCGCAAGAAGGAGGCCCAGAAGTCGCTTCGGCGGCTCAACAAGCGCGGCGACGTCCCGCCGTCTGAGTCCCAGTCCGCGGCCTTGGAGGCCGAGTCCCAGTTTCAGACCATCGCCCGCGAGTACCGGGAGCTGAACCGGAGGCTGGGGCGGCGGAAAGGTTGCGGCTTGGAGGGGTCGAGCGGGGGAGAGTTGGTCGGGGAGCCGTGGAAGAGAGGGGGAGGGGTTGATTTGAGGGAGTTCGGCGTGAGGAGGGAGGAGATGTCTGGGTTGTTGAGGAGGGAGAGTCTGAGGGAGTTGGAGGGGTTGCTGGCCGAGCGGAATGGGGAGGCGGTGCGGTGGCTCTGGGACAAGGGAGAGCGGGAGGGAGCTCGTTCGAATCGTCAACCAATGCGGGAAAGTGATGCAATTCGCTTTATCATCGACAAGTAATACGTATAATGCAATTTTCTTTTGGTTGAACTTGAACTTTCTACCGTTCCATGGTAGCTTAGAAATTCTGCAAAACTCTTTCTTGAAGAATTTGGTCGAGAGTATTTACTGGTCTTTTATTATCCCTTTCTTCTGCATGAACTGCTTTTAACAACTATGACAGGCTGATTGCCACGAACCTTAGTTTCAGAGATTGGAAGTTCTCTAGGCTGATGAATCATCCAGGAATACAATTTACTGAGCGCAGTCTTCTCAAAATAGTTGAAGGGCTTGGAGTTCGTGGTCACTGGAGGCATGCACTGTCCGTGGTCGAGTGGGTCTACAGGTTGAAGAACTACAGGGACCATCAGAGCAGGTAATTTTTGTTCTTTTCAATTTGATGTTTTCGGAAATTATGGGTTCATTCTATAATTTTGGAGTTTGATAGCTGGTGTCTCACTGTTTGGTGTTCTTTTCATCTAGGTTTGTGTACACGAAGCTTTTGGCTGTTCTCGGTGATGCAAGAAGACCGAAAGAAGCTCTCCATATTTTTCACATGATGCGGGTAGGGACTACTCTTGGTTTGATTCTAGATTGTTTACTACTGATTTTCTTTTTTATCTAGAAGCCGTCATAGCGCGCTATGGCTTAAGATCTCACATGAAATCCAGCTAATAATTTGAAATATGCTCAGGTTTGTAGCGAGATGGTCTTGTTAAATTTATACGCTTTAAAAACAGCAATGGTAACTCACCTTGTTGTTCAGGCAAGCTTTCTGAGATGGTTTGACAGTCGAGTTTTGCAGGAAGATAATCAAATTTATCCTGACTTGCCTGCCTACCGTAATATTGCTGCTACCCTTGGCCAAGCTGGTCTTCTGAGAGAACTGCTGAATGTGATGGAAGTCATGAGGCAGAAGCCACGAAAAAGGATTAAGAACATGAATCGAAACAACTGGGACCGATGCTTGGAACCTGATATTGTTGTGCTCAATTCTGTAAGGGTCATAATTTGTAGTATGGTTTTACATCGTCTATTTGATCAAAATGACTTAAATTTATTTATCTACTTGCTTTGGCTGTTAGGTTCTCAACGCATGTGTCCCATCCAAGCAGTGGAAAGGCGTGTTTTGGGTCTTTGAGCAGATGAGAAAAAATGGTATTAAACCAACAGCAGCAACTTATGGCCTTGCTATGGAGGTGAGCCTGGGATGTTTAACTGTCGTTGTTGTAAGATATTATTTTTTTCCAAGGTCACTTGTCTTTTAAGAATGCAAATCCATTGAACGAATCTCCAGATATGGACTTTATTCACATTCTTTAAGGTTAGATAATTTACCTCTGATTCCCTAAACCAATAAGATTGGCTGCAATCAGATGAAGCAAGAGCTTTTTTTGTACTTATGAAATATCAAAATTCTGGGCAGAAAACTTGCCTCTTTGTTGTCATGAGGAGTTGGCAGTGTTATTCAGATAACATTAATATCCAACTTGTAAGAATTATTAATCCATATCCCAACCCCAATTATTTGTCACAGCCTAGACGATGCTGATGATGTTTCACCTGCATTATAATGTCTCATTTTATATTTATGTCATGGCCTTAACTCTTACTGGAGCTGTTTGCTGGAAGGTAATGTTAAAATCTGGAAAACATGACCTTGTACACATGTTTTTTGAGAAGATGAAGAAAGGTGGGTTTCCTCCAAATGCCCTGACCTATAAAGGTAATGCAAAAAGTAAATAAACAAAGCAAAACAAAAAAAAAAGAATAAAGAAATAAAAATCATTCTTTATTTATTTTTCATTATTTTTTCCTGCAGTTCTTGTGAGGACATTTTGGGAAGAAGGTAAGGTCCATGATGTTGTTGAGGCAGTCAGAGATATGGAGCGAAGAGGAATTATTGGAACAGCTAGTGTATACTATGAACTAGCTTGTTGCCTCTGCTTCTTTGGAAGATGGAAAGAGGCAATCCTGCAGGTGACTTTCAAAAGATGTGCACCGAAACAAATGATCGTGGTTCTGATTAATTCTTTGTTGTTCTCTTTTGCTTGTTGCATTCATGAAATGATTTTTCTTATAACTTCGATGTAGGTAGAGAAGCTTAAAAATCTTCCTCTTGGAAAACCACTGGAAGTGGCATTTACTGGCATGATCCAATCATGCCTGGACGGCAAACATATGGACCATGCCATCTCTGTGTTTGAAGGCATGAAAGGTTTCTGTATTCCAAATATTGGAACCATAAATGCAATGCTAAAAGCATATGGTCGAAATGATATGTTTGCACGGGCTAAAGCCCTATTTGAAGAGTCAAAAAATATTGTTGGTAGCGATGGCACCTGTCTATCTCCTGATTCTTTCTCATACAACTCAATGCTTGAGGCCTCAGCCTCTGCTCACCAGTGGGACTATTTTGAGCATGTATACAGGGAGATGATTGCTTCCAGATATGAATTTGATCACAAGAAACGTTCTTGGCCACTTGTAGAAGCGTCCAAAGCAGGAAAGGTTTACTGCTTTCCCATCTTCATTTTGTTATTTATTGCAATAATGAGGCAATTATCTTAGTTAGTCAGTAGGCTCCGTAGACCATTTTAATGTAAAACCTGGTCATGAAGCAGATGCAACACAGAAGTCAATGGCTCTTGTCTTGTTTGTGCTAGTACTACTTGTTTTTTTTTTTTGAATGAATCAGCTGATAGAATGCTTTTTTTTTTTCTCGCAGTGGCATCTTTTAGAGCATGCATTTGATATTATCTTGGAAGCAGGAGAAATCCCTCATTTATCAATTTTCTTTGAAATGCTCTGCCAAAATGTAGCCCGCGGTAATTATTACAGAGTTGTTACGATTGTAAATTGCATGGGGCATGCTTCCCTGCGAGTGAGCGAAAAACAATGGATTACCCTATTTTCAAAAAACCAAGAGCGAATCGGCATAGAGGAATTGAAGGAGCTGCTAGGCATCACTCGGGACAGTGAAATCTTGACAGAGGAAACCACTGTAGTAAATTTCGTGAAATCACTGGAGAATCTTTGTGGAGACAACTCCTGCAGGGATATTATTGATCGTCAGTCCACAGATAAGGCTGAGAATGCAAAGTATGATGCAGGTGGAGTTCTGAGTGAAGAAACTATTCACGAGCTAGACATCTTTCCAGACTATCATCATGACAGAACCGATGATGGAGAAGATTGCAGTTTTGGTGAGATATGTTTAACAAGTGCACTAGCTAATGAGAAGAGTGATTTTGCATTTATATCAAAAGACCTTTCAGATGATGCAGTGGTGGAGACGATTTGGGATTCATCGACTGTTGACAATGATGATTCTTCAGCTTCTACGCCGCTCTCTGCCTCAGAGATACTGGAAACATGGCGCAAGAGGCGGGGCAAAGTAGACACCACATTAATGTAATTTCCAGCTTCACCTTTTACAAATTCTGACGTGCAGTTTTGAGCAGTCTGATTCCTCTATTCTTAGTGTAAGTGTAAAAAGCTCATTTCATAGTGGAGTATTTCCAGCTTGTGAATTTTCCAGGGTTTTGCCGAGTATAGACACGGGATTTTGGTATCATCGACTGTAAACCACCTAGAATCGAGTTCAGCTCTAGGCCTTCCATCATGTACGTGGAAGTATTTCAAGAGCCCCGTGATTGGGTACGCTCTTACATGTATGTTATTATAAATATAGACAAGTCAATGCATATTTATCGTTATTCATATTCATATGGGCAGAGTATTGAATAAATGCTGCTCTACATTTTGGTAATATTAAAAATGTTGCTTCATATATTGGCATTGTATCCTCCAGTTGGTCGTCTTCTTATGTTGGATACAAAGCCCTGCAACGGCGTAAATTGCAACTTCCCATCAATTATTCTGTGGACCTGAATCACCTGATCTTGCAACTGAGGTTGATGAGGGGCACATTTAAAGGTCGGAACTAAAACTATAATAGTTCGCAGTATCAAATGCTCGAATAATCTGACAGTAAATGACTAACCTTATAATCTGAAAAATATGGATTCGCAAAATCGTCATAGGTTCACTGAAAATGTAGCTCAAATAACTCTCAATCACAAATAAGCTTTACAGTGAACCCTACATAGAAATCACAGAAAAGGGAGGGGGGTGAGGGAAAATACCACCATAATCATAATTTACATGGGACAAGCAATCTCTCTTTACAGGCAGCATCTCTGTGCAAACTTTCACCACGCCCAACAGGAGGATACAATGTCAATGGTTTGTCATAAACCATTTAGAAGTAAGCCACTGCGAAAGCATGAAGAGTATTATTATATCACACATATTCCAACACAAGAAGAGAGAGTAAGGTGACGAAATACTTGCAATAGAAGGAGCTGAAATGAAGTTCTTTATCCTCATCCAATTTGCCACTGCATTCAAGTTGATATCTGATTCAGTGTGCTTTTTACTACCAAAAAAATAAAAAACAAGTAGATAGCCATCTATCATCTATGTTTATCAGAAAGACCTTAAGAAC
Source organism: Piper longum (assembly GCA_032619315.1). Lineage (NCBI taxonomy): Eukaryota > Viridiplantae > Streptophyta > Magnoliopsida > Piperales > Piperaceae > Piper > Piper longum. The sequence goes on from JAVDBV010069255.1 coordinate 17,196, forward strand.
AGGTTCGCCTCTGTCAGGCGCATTCGATTGTTTTGCAGCTGCTGCTAATTGTGCGCGGGCAGCCCTCCCAGCGGCAGACTTCTCAAACTGCTCTTGCCTGCAAGCAATTTGATTGTTAGAACACATAAAGAAGGGAAACGAAAAAACATGTTATTTAGCAATTGAGTCTAAAATGTATTAACGATGACCCATTTAAAAGCCAACGAAGGAATGTTAAAGAGACCGTATACACGGTTAAAAAAAACAAGAATAATAGAATTTTTTTTTAAAAAAGTCAAGATTACGCTACCATATTCATTTCGAAATTTGGTCCCTTACTCTTTTACGAAAGGAATCAACTTATAATAATTCCCAACACAAAATAAAAAACGAAAGGGGACACGCAAAGCAAATGCTATGGTATAGCTCAATCTTCTGCACAGTAAACACAGTTCAGAACCTAATTTGACTATGCGGTTTAATTTCTGCAATCAAAAGATTCAACTCAGACAGTCATTTCCGTTTAAGAAAACAGCAACAAAAATTGAACAAATTTGGTCACACCCACCAAATGAGGTGAAATTCCAAACAGCAATGGACAACACACGGCTGCTATCTGTTAGCAACCCATCAAAGAACAAAAATTGATTCACCGCACCACCTAATCATGCGGCAACAACTTCTTTCTGCGGAAAACCCAACGGCTTTCCCGAATTTCTCACAATTGAAGTTGCTCCAATGCTAAAGAAGTATAGGCAAATCGCCCGTGCACACCCTACCAACCAATCCAAAAGTACAGCTACATATATACAATCACACAGCAGCAGCACCAATTCGGGATAAGCAACAGTTGCCAATACACAAAAATAAAATAAAACCCATTGTCTCAATGTAAAAACCAAATCATCTGCATTTCATCCCTAAAGCCCACATCTCAATCTAATCGAAAATTCACCACAAATCGAAACTTTTCCCCGGTCAACGCATATGCTTCCAATCGCACAGACAAAAAGAAAAAAGAAAAAAAAGGAAGACGATGAGACGACCTTCTCTGGGCGGCTTCTGCGGCGTTGGCGCGGGCCTCGGCAGAGGCTCGGGCGTCCTCCTCCCTGCGCCTCTCCTTGGACGCGGAACCCCCGCCGAAGCACGCAAAACAAGACGGCATCGCTTCCCCTCGCCGGCGACGCTCGCCGCGTTTTGACGGACGAGTTTATTGGCCGACGGTGGGGTCTAAACGAGTTAAAGCTTATTCGAGAGTTTCTTTCGAGCTCGGTTTATTTTGATTATGCTCGTTAATTTTATAATCGAAAAAATATTTGATTTGAAATAAATAAGTTTATTGAATAATAAATAGAGCATGATTATATAAATTGGAATTAGAATTAAAATTAGTTTTTAGGGCGTCATAATCAGAATTAAAATCGGACTAAATTGGGCAGGTATCGGTTCAGTTGAATCAGTCCAAGTCAGTCATATATAATAATTTGATAATTTATAAATAAATATATAAAAATTAGATATTAATGTTATTTTGATATTATATATATATATTATATTTTATAATATTTTTTGGATTTTTTAAATTATTTTAAATTAGTTATTATTTTTTACTCGAATTAGATACGAGTCAAATTTTAATTATAAAAATACTACCACTTTATTTTTCTCCCTCACTTCTCTCCTCCATCCACCACCACCGCTGCCGCCG
>JAVDBV010069256.1:0-25459 GCA_032619315.1 Piper longum
GGGAGGTGGTCATGTCCTCCGGCCTCTGCCAGCAGTAGTGGTCGGTGTCGCCGTCGCCCACCTGCTCATACACAATCGAGAAAAAGGTGAACTTCCCTACCCGCCCCCCAAACTTGAAGCCAAAATGGTGATTGATGGGAGAGGAGTTGGTGGGAAACCTACCTCGCCGTAGAGGACATTGGGCTGGGGGTGGGCTTTGATGAAGTAGTCGGTGCCCCACTTGACGGCGTCGAGGGCGTGGCCGAGCTCCCCGGCGGCAGCCATTTGCCGGCCGTACTCGATGATGCTCCAAGACATCATGGTAACGGTGAAGGCCATGGGGAGCCCGAACTTCACATTGTCACCCGCGTCGTAGTATCCCCCCACCAAATCAATCTATATCAAAATTACAAAGCCACAGACGATAATATTATTGTATATAATGCATTATAGTAAAGGGAAAGTAGTAATAAGAAAAGGAAAAAGAAGGTGATGATGAGTGTTCGCCCACCCCATTGGCCTTGCCATCCTGCAGACCGGAGTTAGCTCTCCAGGAGACCCTCTGGTTGTGAGGCAAGTAGCCGGATCTCTGAGCCTCGTAGAAGAGAAAGCTCTTCCCCAGAGCGGCGGCGTAGTCGTGCCCGGCGGAAACAAGCGGAGCAAGAAGCAGCACCATCACGCTTAACACCACCGCCGGAGCCGCCATTGTCCGAACCAATTGTCAGGAAGGAAACGGCAATGCAGGTGGGCCTGGGAAGAAGGGAGGTACCAGTCCAAGAGAGGGAGATAGGGAGAGGAAGGTGAGGTGGGTGGTGGTATTTATGGACAACGTGGAAAGTGCTGAAGTAAAAACCTTCTCTTTTCTCTCTTCATTTGACACTTACAGATAATAAATAAATATAATAACAGGGCCATGGATGGAAAAGCCACTTAGGTGTGAGTCTTGATTGTCAAACTAGTACACAGTTCATAATAGAGGTGTGCTTGCTTTTTTTTTTTCTGGTATTGGAACACAATTAATTGTGTGAGAAAGAGTGGGGGGGAGTGATTTAATTTGGAAAGATGATGAGGCGGGGGCGGGAAGGATAAAAGCGGGAATCCGCCTGCATCTTCTCCGTAATGGACGCTGCAAGTCTGTGGACCAGTAAGTCTATGGCATCCCCCACCATGCTCATTTGTATCTTTTTGTTTTTTTATTTTACGTTTTTCTTTTTAACGTTTTTGGCTTCCATAATTGAGGGTGCTAATGTAGTAAAAGTTGTGATAAAAATGAAGCTGGCTGAATTGTGTTTGCATTTCGAAACTCGATGACTGGATTAGAACGCAAGCAACAGTGTCACTGTGCAACCATCAGACTGTATGTGTAAAAATCAAGCGCAATTGAACTAAGCACTCGTCTAAATCGATAACTAGTGACATCTCAAGTCACTAAAACAACCATCATGTCTGGAAAGGTAGAATCTGAAACATGAAGCATGACCCTGTCTGTGTGAACGGCGGGGAAGGGAGCACCGATCCTTACCCCCATCAACAAGTTTGGGATCCGACAACCCGACGAGCGTCATGTGAGTGAGGCTGCCACCCTTGAGAGTCAAAAAAACTCAAAGGGGCAAAAAAAAAAAATTTTAAAAAAAAAAAAACTCAGAAGGGAAGGAACAAAAAATGCTCTGTTTAAAAAGGAGCACATATATATATATATATATATATTTATTTATTTATTTATTTTAGAAGTTGCTATATTAGACGAGAATCAACGGCCGCGGCTGCTAAAAGCCAACAAACTCTCCATTAATTAACTCAAAGTTCCCATTTAACATTAAAAAAAATAAAGGCAAGTTGAATAAATTTGTTGAAAAGTTAGCCGGCAAAGCGCCGTGATGACCGGCTCTAAATGACTGGGGGATTAGATCAAATGACCAATAATTATCTACCCTCAGCCCTTATCTCATGCAAGATACTACCTCTCTTTACCCTGTTTTACCTCTTTTTTTTTAAAATTTCACCTCTTGTTGGTGATTCTGGCTTAGATAAAGAAGGATAATTCCCAAACAGCCGAGTCTATTGGGTAAATAATAGCTTCCTTTCCTTCTATTTCGTATTTTGTTTATAATGATTATAATTTTATTCCCTTTCCTTCAATTCTAGAGCTGATTTTAAATGGGTAGCAAACAATGAGTGATTTGTTTGGGATGTAAATAATGGGTACCTTTCAACTTGTCTATAAAAAAATTAAATAATGATTGATCTGTTTTATGTAATTTGCTTGCAATCAATTACATATTTATTATATTCAATGTCCTCGTCAAGCATTGGCATCCCATTCTTCCTGTTCTTTTATTAGTTTAGAAAGGAAAATTCATTCTCTTTCTCCATATATATATATATATATATATATAGTGCCATGTGGCTCTATTTTAGTGGAGAATAATAACATTAATCCCTTAAAAACCAATTTCTGGAGTTAATTAAGTATAATGACTAACTCTGACGGGAACATCTCAAATTCAATTCAATTTTAGACCGAACCGGAATTGTTATGATTGGTTGAACCAATTTTTACTTTAATTAAGTTGGTCAACCAAAGTTTAAATGGAAGGGACCTAGACATCAAAGTGAATGAGGAGAAAGATGGTCAACGGGTTTAGGTTTTTCTTTTTCGTTTTTACCCTCAAATAAGATAAAATTAATTAGATGAAAGCTGAATTCTAGAGCTTTTAAAAAGCCATCTAAGGGTCGTCAATGCGTCTCAACAAGTCATAGAGCCAAAATAGAAATGGAAAATAAAATAAACTAGACGCCTACAAAATGACATACTCTAAAAGCTACCAACCTAACCAAAAATTCTAACCAACATGTCCAAATACAATTAACAGCTCAAATCAAATTTTATGATCCATTGGCTAAAATAAAATAAACAGGACATGTTTTCGTATACACTGATAACTCAATCTTCTATTGTGTACTTGATATTGTCATCTTATACTCACGTATAGAAGAACCCTTATAACACGTACACACGATAAGCCTCGGCCCTGTAAACGTATTCTGAGAGCTGTTCCAACTCAGACAAAGAATCAAATTGATAATTGACTAGCGATTATAAAACTCTAACTCAGGTCCCGAGTTTTACACTAATCATTTAGTTCCTTAACGAGTTAATTTAAACCGGATGTGATCCATTCAAGAATCAACTTAAACTCAAATAAAGAGAGTTTGAATTTGAATCCATTTGATTCAACTTAACTCAAAACTCGACATCAAGTAAAAATTTAAATTGTTGATATTTACATTATATGATTATATATTTTTTGATTTTAAATAAAATAAAAGGTTTTTAATATTATGTCGGGACCTTTTTTATTAATTTTTTTTGTATAAATTACAAAAAATAATTAAACATAAATCATGATGGTTTGTGTTTGGCTTTGATTTAAATAGATTTAAGTACCTATAAAATTTGACTTAAATCTTGGAAACACACAAGTTGAATTTACTTGAAACAATAAAATGAACATTATATTTGGAAAAAATCAAAGTTAAAATTTTGAGTATAGCTATTATAAAAAAATACAATTCAGGTAAACAAACAGAAGAAAATATACAGAAACACAAATAAAATAAGAGTATAATTACTGATATTTATAAGCAATTAATCTGACTTTAAATTGGTCGCTGGATTAAAAGGAAGGTTGTATGGGGAGAGTTTTTTTATCAATACAAAGCAATTATAGCCATGTAATTTAAATGAGTGGCTAGATTTGAAACGTTAGTCATGCTAATGTTATTCAATAAATAACTGCAATTTCTGAACATGGAGCAAAAATAAAATTGTGGGTCGGCCCGGTTCAGCACTAAGAGGAGCCTAGCAAGTCCGGACAGACTGTCGGCTTGGGTTGCACCGACAAATGGTAGCTTTGGCAAGGGCTAATCCATGATAAACTAATCAAAGTTGACACTATTAACGTCAAAATGGGCTTTTTTCTTTAATTGTGTACCTTGTTTTTGTTTAATCCTTGTTAGATCTAACCAGTTTCTTTTGTTCCGTGGTCAATCCTGTTGAGTTGCCATTTTCTTAAATATATTAGTTGACTCGATTTAAGCTTTAATGGCGGTCGCTAGTAAATTACTGCAACTTGTTGTTTGATTGGTAGTCATGTTTGGAAGTTTATTACAAGACGAATCACATTGAAAACGAATGATTATAATTTTTTGCAGGCTTGTGGCCATGGATGGTCTTGTGGCAACGTAATCAAGTTGTCTGGTATCTTAATTAATTTTGTTTAACTTGCTTTATTAATTCTTTGAAGTCTGATTTGTTTTTTTTTTTTTTTCAACATGCATTTGGTTTTATCTTGAGAAAGAAAAAGTGAATGGCAAATTAAATATTAAAAAAGATATAAAGCAGAATGACCCACATATTCACGAGCTGAAATATCCGAATAAATAAAACAAACCATTAAAAATAGATGTAACTGTACCTGTACAACTTCCACCAGTCTTCTTGATTATTATTAGCGAGCCATTCTACATATATTACATTTTTATTTTGTTTCGTAGTTGATTTTCTAAGAATCTTGCGCAAAAGAAAAAACCCATTAAACGAGAGTGGAATCCATGTAAGTTAGCTTAATTAGCATAAAGCTAAAATTAGAGAATATGCTTATCTTAAGTGGCCCAAATACATACACCTTCCGTTAAGAAACAGACTTGCACCGAATCCTCCAAATTCTATTACGACAGTTACGCTTTCACTCTTGTCTTTACTTTTTTTATCCTTTTCATTTGATATTCATGATGTTTTTTGCAAAGGAGAATAAATATCAAGTGGTGATTTATTCTAATATGTGAATTGCTTTATATAAAGCAGATACGAAAACAAAACAAACAGTAGGAACTTGTAGGGTGCTGTCAACGAAAGTTACATGCCACGCACATAAAAACAACAGAGCAGTTAATCACTTTTTATGAGACATAATCTGACTGCGACCTTAATTCCAATGGAAGATCGTGCATTATTTAAGTATATGATCGTTTGGTTAAACCTTGTTTCATCCTTTGGCTCTATGGGTTCACATCCCACAGTGGAAGAACACTGTTTGTAGGAGTTGGAAGGTCCTCCTCGAGCCCCATATAACACATGAATGCGAAGTTTCATGGTTCAAAGAACTAACGCCGGGCATTTCACTGCGACTCTGACTGTTCAGGTGACGACGTATGGATCACAGGAGAAGATCGATGATCATCAATTGTCTGGTAACTTATTGTTGACTCGCATGGAAGATGATAAAAAAGTATTGTCGCAAACCCCCTTTGACGTGAAAACAGAACACAAGAAAGAGGCAGCACTCCAGATTTGCTATCTGGGTTTCTGACTACTTTGGTGCCCAGAAGTCAAAGGTACACTCACGACCTTTCCCCTTTCCCACTCCAATTTACGTCCTGCTCTGTTCACAAGAGATACCTCATTTCTCATGCCAAAAAAATGTTGCTAAAAAATTATTGGGTGGGTCAACGGCAATATATCAAAACTACAAATATTTTCAGAGTACTTGCAATGTCTTCAATAACATTATTGAGGACTTGTGTGGAAGACTGTCATGTGGGGGGTTACGAAGATTTGGTCACAGTTTTCTTTGTTTACATGCCGTGATTAACGAAGAACGGTGGAAGGGTTATCCTCTACAACGAGACAATGTCTGACGATGTACGAGAGTAACATGGTGGGGTTAATGTGCTTACCAAAGTTTTGTCCTTGGCTTTCAGACGTATGAGCGCCGATGAAAGTAGTTACTGCATGCAGTGAGCATTTGATGCCAAGCACCAAGTAAACTAAATTGCCTAACAAAGAAGAGGAGGCCAGTAGGTTGGTTGGTTATCTAGTAAATACAAACATGAGTTGCATACTGGGGGGAAAAAACAAAGCACATGGTTAACATGCATTTAAAAAAAAGAGAGTAATAATATACTTCATTAGTTGAAGACTAGTAGCACATCGAAGACTTTGTTGCGTCTCCATGAGCTCTAAGTGTGCGTTTTTCTCTCTAACACGAAAAGTCTAACAAGTCAACTAACTAGTGAATTAAGTATGGAATCAAACTTCCAACCCTCAGCCTACAGGGCTTAGATAAGCATAAACCCATGCCATACTATATACTGTCTGTACATGTCAAAGATGCATAGGCATATGAGCAAGTCTGGAGTTGACATATGTGACCATGTACTTTATAGAATATATATTAGCTTTTCAAAAAAAAAGTAGAAGAATATCCACCGAATTCCGAAAGACCAGATAAACCGGTCTAATCACAGGAGCTTAAAATACCAACTCGACCCATATAAAGTCAAGTCAATAGGTTGAGATATAATTCCATGGATTTAGGGCGAAGTGCCACTAATTTTGTCCGTAGCATTTTATGAACCGAACCGGTTTGCTACTCTAACTACTTGAATTGAGAACCGTGAAATTGCTTTGAAAAAAACAAAAAGAACCATGAAATTGACATTACCTCTCCCTTAGTCATTATAGAGATATACTTGGATGATTGCTCTTTAACTCTCTCCTTGTGAGAAAAAGAAGTTTAGTGGATTCGATTTTCTTCTTAAAACAGGCTCTCTAAACCTTTAACCACCTTTGGTGCGTGCTAATGTTCCTTTAATTAACTTCTAATATTCTTTACAAATCTGGTTGGGAATTTGGGATAGGACAATGGTTATAAAAAAATAATTATTATAATAAATAAAGAAAAAAAAGGACAAATAGAATAAAACAAAAGCTCTTACCATTCACGTACTACTCTTTCTGCTTCAAACTCCCTACCTATTAACCCGTTTAATGCATAAAGCAAATAGAATAACTGTTCAAACAGTTTACTATATCTTTGAAAAATAGAATTGTTTACCACACATTTTATACATTCTTATTCAGTCACAGCATTTATACATCCCAAAATTTCTTATACTGTTCGGTGGCTCGAAGAATTGTGTTAGCAATTAGTAGGGGTGAGTGTGGCTTGGTCAACTGACCAAACTAACCCAATAAAATTCATTTTTGTAATTGGGTTATGTCATAGTTCGGTTAAAATTAAAAATTAATTAAATTTAGTTCGGTCGATTTAGTTGGTTTTCTATAGGAACTAATCAAACTAAATAAATTAATAAAAAAATCTATTTGTATTAGTTCCTTTTACATATTTTTATTATACATGTGTTGTTATGTATTTCTATTCATCAGAATATATAAAAAAGATTTATAAAATTATTATTTTAATTAAATTTATTTAAAATAATTTATTTATGTATGTGAAAGAGGTGAAAGTTTAATATATTATATATTGTATACCTATTATACAATATCCCTAATTAGAGCATTATTCATAAAATTTTTCGTATTAAATTTATAATTAGCCTCTAAATGTATGTTAAAAAAAATTTAAATAAAATTTAAGAATAATTATAATAAACACTTAATGATATAAAATATTATTTATCATTTTATTTAGTTTAGTTCAAGTTTTATTAAAATCTAACCAAACTAAATTAATTCAATTTGGTCAATTTAGTTAATAATTATAATTTGGTTTTTACTTAATTAATCAAATTACCCCAATTTAATTAATTGGATGAGTAATTCATTTTTATTTTAACCAAACCAACTAAATGATCAGCGCTGGCAATTAGGATCATACATCTATAACTGACAGAAAAATGCACTTTCTCTACACATCAATCAATGCCGTAATTGCTGCTCACACCAATTCTAGGAAGGCGGTCGTCCATGGACAACAGGCAGGCTCTCTTTATGTGAGATATGTTTTTTTTTTCAAAAAGAAAAGGGAAGAATGCACCATGCTGTTTGTGTTGACGACAACCAACCATAAAATGGTCTCTAAAGTTCCAAATCATTTCCAATCTTACTAAAATGGAGCTGACAGTTCTTATGTGCAGGAGTTCAGATTCATTGTTCGAAGGAGCGCAGGCAACATACACAAAGGAGCTACAAAGCAGTAACAAGGAATAATGACTTCTAAACAGCTCCACCAAATTTCATTTATACAGGAAGCAATAGCCAACAGGATCACCGGAGCAAGCCTAAATACGGTTGATTAAGTTTACCACCATAGAAGGAGCCAGCTGTTATGCTAATACGCCCATCTTCAGCAGTGAAATCAGTCACGGTTTTGGCAGCAACACTACAGTGATGCTATAGATTATGTTTACCACCCGAGGAGGAGCAAGCGGTAATGCTAATGTCCATCATCAGCAGTGAAATCGGGTTCAGCTGGTTTTGGCAGTAGCATTGCAGGTAACCTGTCTGGCAATCTTGCTTTGTGACTCCTATTCCGCCGGACAGCACGTAATGCATTTGCAGCAAAACGTGAGGCATAAATGGTTGCTCCAAGACTGGGCGCTCCCCCATTACCTCTAGCCAGAGCAACCTGAAGTTTCTCCTCCTCTTCATGTAAAGATTCCTCAATTTTCTTCCTGTGATATCTTCGCCATGCTGCCTGTATAAAACAGGCTGCCCATGTTCTCCATTGCTGAGAATAGAAGCGAAAGGTGTGACGGAGTTGCTTGCTATGGAGCTTCCTAAACTGCGAGGCAATGAACTTCAAATCATCGGCGAGGAAAGCAAATGCTTCAACTTCTGTGAGAGCCCGCACTGTTCTGGTTGAAGTTGGAAGATTGGAAGAATGAGGATCCAATGCCCATGTGAGAAGCTCCTCACCACAGAAATCTCCAGCCTTGAGAATATCCGAGTTGAAGAAACCTGTCCTTCCACCATTGGTAGTTACACTCTCCAGCTTCCCTCGCATCACAAACAACATTTCATTGACAGGATCACCCTCACGGATAATATAGCTACCCTCAGTGTAAAGAGCAGGCTTCAGTCGATCACAGACGGCATCTAAGAGCCGCTCATCCATCTTTTCAAACATTGGCACCTGAAGAATATATAGAGCAATAAATTCAGGTATATTTCCCATCTCTTTTTAGATGTTTACCTTGTCCAATGAACATCAATGCCGTTAGTAGTGCAATAAGCTGTCTTGTGGTATCATGTTATATTCCTATGAATCCTACTTTTCGGGCACGCAACAGGTGATTTACTACTTTAAAATTACTATCATGTCTTGAATCATCCAGCCTGTACATATGCACGTATATTAAATTAGGTCATCCATTTTCTTGAATATTGGTCTTAAAAAATCTGAATATTCTATGAGATTGTAAATGCACGAACGCAGAAAGAAGATTATTGCAGGTTTCCAATGAAGCAAATTTTCAGAAAGATGGCTTACTCTTGTAACCAATGCTAGGCAAAGATGGCGTTTTATATCTCTCTTTAAGTCTTTGGGAAGATTTTGGAGCAAATGTTCTTCGTCAGCTCCTCTTGTTTCCTGCCATTTGTAATGTTCATACTTCCTGATTCTCTCCCTTAAATGTTCTGGAAGTAAACGGTGGGACATCCATTGCTCTGCATCTCGTCTTTTCACCCTCATTTCTTCCAACCTCACTGTACTTGATTGCAGATAAGTCTGTATGTGGATATTAATTTGTCAACAAAGATCAGTCTCAAAATTTATACCCAGACACGCAGAAGTATGAATATTGAATTCAAGGCCAAGATTGAAATTCACGATACAGTTACAAACAATGTCCACGGAGAGTCCTGACCAATACTCATAATCGACTTATGTAAAAGAAAAGCTGAGGCATCCGTATTTTGTTTAATATCTGTACTGAACAAAATTGAAAATTGGCTAACATTCATATTTTTTTTGTAAAGATAACAGCTCAACGACCATTATTTCCAACGAGAATATAAATATTATAAAAATATAAGGGATTTCAATAATATTCATAGGTAGAAATGTTGGTCCACAAATTATACATACAAAGAAAAAGATGGCATAATGTGTAAAAACGAACCTGCATGTTTCCTATTAGAAGTGCAAATAAAACCAGACCACAAATAGAAACAAAGACCGCAAAAGCAATTTCAGGAACGTAAGTACTTGTTGCTAGAGTCTGGCCCAATGAACTGCAAGATAGAAGCAGCACATTAGCCACTTAAAAAATAAAATTGGAAGCTCAAATGATATTACTACATAGATCTAAAATTATTTTTTTGTATAGTTCATACAAAGGAGTAGTGCAGAAAGAAAATTAACTGTTAAACATTTGTTGCAGCTAGTATCAGAATATTACCTCAGGTTTTGTAGACCCCACCAAAAGCAGTAGAAAAACTTCTCTAGAAAATTTCTTGACTCAACAACCTCCGATTTAAGTGCATTGAGGAATATTCCGAAGTCAAATTTATCTGGATTTGGATTGTCTATGGGGCAGCTTACATTGAGGAACGTTTTATTTATGGCATTATTAAGTTTCCCACAATATAAAGTTTGCATGTCACAGTTACTTTTTCTACAGGCTTTTCGCCAGCATGTATTTTCCCTCTGAATAGAAAATAAGTACCAGAAAGCTCCAAGTACCTAAAAGAAATTTAAATTCTAAGCTTGGTTATTAATATCCTTATCACATGGTCATATTCAACTAAAAACCATACCCAAAAATGTTTTTTTTTAAAAAAAAAAAACTTGGAACATTTTAAAACTTTCCGAGTAATTCTTACAGAGGAACCTCCTTGGTCGTCCAACTTACATGGCTGGCAAGCATGTAGAGTAGGAGATTCAACACAGCACCCGCCCATGCTGTTTCAGCAATATTTCCAGCATTTCTTGTAACCTCCTTGTATAATGGGTACACTCTAACAGACCTTGGTATGTACTGGAGTAGGACAACAATTATCAGGAGATTTTTTGCATGTAACGATTCTGAGCCACGCATTCCAGGTGCTATAAATAGAACCACCACCTGAAGAAATACCAATCCGGTTAAATAGATATAATCTGAATGTTATCAAGTAGAGAAATGATAAAGATTTCATTTGTACCTGAGGGAGAGGTAGTACTGATAGAATGTCAACCAGGAAGTACGACGAGATATATCTTTTAGCAATGGCTAGAGAATCTTCGATCAAGATGCCCCTTCCAAAGACACGAGAAGAAGGAGCAATAAAACCCGTTCGGAATTGAAAGACTATATGGAGGAGATAAAAGATGTCAGTAAACGACCGCAGAACACTGGCTGCAACTTTCATGTTGTTATCCAAATCAAGGCACATATTATGACGGTCAACAATCGGGATGTAGAAGAATAAAGGGTCGACCGATATAGCCAGAACACAGGCTAGAACAAAAATTTTGTTCCATCTCCGAAGAAAAGGGCCTTGAGGATCAAGGACTTTTCGAGAACTCAATTCGTCAGTTGTAGAATCTTCAGGTGATTGAATACGATATGCATTATGCAGCATTTTGATCCATCCAAAACTGTTGCAAATACACTGGTAAGCGGAGGCAACTGTTCTTCTAAACATACTAGTACGCCTGTCAGCTCTAGCATAATAGTTTTCCTCAGTAGTAGAAGAATTTGCCGAACGCCACTCTTGAATCCTGAACAAAGACAGACCCAATGCAATGAAAAGCCATTCCTTTTTCTGAAAATAGAGAACCCAAATTCTTTGCTTCTCCACAACCACTAACCTCACAAATTTATCTTGCTGTTGGTTCACGGCTTTCAGTTCCACTGTCATTGGATGCATTCTTCAAAACCCTTATTTTATATGATATATGACGCCAAGGCAGCTGTAGAGACCGCCTGATAAATAAAACATTTTTTTGTCGAATTTTGGTTCATCTGAGAATCAGAATGGGTGGTATAAACTCGAATGAAACACAGCTGACACATCCAGTAATAAAAAATAAAAAATAGTTCTAGGTAGAAATTGCGCATCACTGCGTACTGACCAAGGCTCTAACCACTATTTAGGGCCTGCTAGATAACTTGCAATTAACTACATCTTACAACTTCCTACTTCATACAAATGAACCGATGAAACACCTCAATTTCATTCACACCAGCGAAAACAACTACTAGTACAGCATAAATCCAATGACAGAAATACTAAATTCCACTCAAACATATAACGATCTCACTCTAAAAGTAAGCTGATTTCAAGTAATATAAAAACTAAAAGGGAAAGTGGAAGAGCAACATCAGCTATTCATCATCGTCCCTTCAAAATTTTCAGATCATCACACAGCTCCAAATTCCACAAACACTAAAAAAAAAGACATAAAAATCACATATTTCTTAGTCCAATTACAAGGAAAAAGAAAGATACTTAGAAGATCAAATCTACCAATCAGCAAGAGCAAACATTTCACACTTCCCGCAAAACACACCTTCGATTCTCGACTTCCACTGCATCAAATCGCCCCAGACCACCCCATCTCTGAGTCTGCTTTTCCACGCGCAAGGTCGAAGTCCACCCCCCGACCCAAAATAGCAAAGAAGAAAACAAAACGGAGATAAAAATAAAAAATAAAAAAGATGGGGAACACAAGGTTCAAAAAAATAAAAAAATCTGGCCACTCCTTTTTTTTGACTTGGCAGGGCTCAACGAAGAAGACTGCGCCCGTGAAGTGGCGGGGTCCCCCTAAAGCAGTCACCTTCCTCGAACCTTCTCCCCAAAGCTCCGATATTTATACACCAAACACGTCCGAAAAGACAGCTGCTAGCGTACAACTTGGTCGGAGAATCCGGGTACCCCCTCGTCTTGAGACGAAGCTCGCTAGAAGAAGCAAGCTCTGCAAACTGCACTTCACAGCGTAGCTGACCAAGCCTGCGCGTTGGAAAGACGACTTCCGTGTCAGGCACTGCTGTGTGAAGCATTCATGGAAGAAAGAAAGCTATAGGGGGAAACGGTGATCCAAGCTCTTTGGAGCTGCTCTTTGAGCATCCATGGCTCCCACCTTCTGATGAATAGCTTTTTGATGTGTTTGTGCTTTGTTCGTATGTGTTTATCTTCTCTGATTTGATTACTTGTATGTTGTAAATAGCTTAATAGGAAATTAATAATTCCAAATGGCCATATTACGTTGCATTTGGGATTTTGAAAACTGTTTTAAATATATAACTAACCTATTTATTCATTTTTATATTTATCTATAAGGATTTTAGGTACTGGGACTTATTTAATTGTTCAAAATAAAATTTACACCTCTTGTAAGCCATATGAATTCTACATTATACATAATATATATATATAATTATTATACATTATACATAATGTATATGTGGGGGAGGGCCCCAATGATGCATATATCTACATACAATTATCACCTTGTCGATAAATTAATATAAATTTATGTTAAAATGCCTATATTAAAAATATTCAAATCTAAAACTAGTAAATAAAAATAGTATTTTCCTTGTAATTAAGGAGACTCAAACTTAGATGAACTTCAATATTAATGGTCGATTCGAATACAAAGATCAGAATGTGGGGCCTACACACTGTTGCATAAAACGTGGCGATAGACTATTGGATGCAAGAATACGTGTGTTTTTTGCAACTTGGAGACGCCTTCTGCAGACACCAATGGAGACGCCCTTAGGACTGACCGTTGATAATCCCATCATCAACGGTCATGCCGAAGGACTTCTCCGCGGGCGTATGCAGAAGGCGTTTCCAAAAATATTTATTTTTTGCATGGTTGGTTGTTTATATAAACAGCGGCCGCCACCTGTTATGCGCTTCCAAAATTGGCGCCATTTTCTTGATACACAAGTCACAACCCAAGGAAGCCGCCGTCTCCTTCCCTCACCGCCGGCAGCCATGTCTTCCCCTAGCCGGAGATCGTTACCGCCTCACGGACCTTCGAATCCCCTGCCGACCACACCCCTTGATGGCTTAAGATCCTCATTCGCCGGAGACGAAGAGCAATACGAGCGCTGGATGCTCCTCATGTAATCAACATTGGCCGAGTTGGAAGGGAGCCGCCTCCGCGTTGTATCCTAATCCGGTCTAAGATACACCGCCATTCAACACGTTCTCACGCCATTATCCGCCGGCGACGACGACCGACACCGCTTCGGAGGAGTCTGGTCGGAGACGCCTGCGTTCTTGGCGGAAATGGTCCCTGCCGCCAGCCTCAACACCACCTCCGACGGGTTCCCCCCGGCAAGAACTCAGATGGATCAGACGCAACAAGCTCCGGAGGCGAACGATGATAGGATTGCAAGATGGCTGTCGGCTTTGGTGGAGAACAACGAGAAGTTTGGGGGAAACCCAGCCACAACCCAGTTAAGTCGTCGTCGTCTCCATCCCTCAACGCCGGCGGCCATGTCTTCCCATCGACGTCCATCACCGCCGCCTGGATCTTCGATTCCTCCGCCGACCGCTCCTCCCCTTCGCCGCACTAGATCCGCACTCGCTGGAGACGCCGACCACGACGACCGATGGATGTAGCTCTTTCAGATATCAACATCCACCGAGTTTTGGGGGAAACACCGCCGGCCAATACGGCACCGTCTCGGAGTCAGGCCAAAGATACAGCCCCGTTCAAGCCTCTCATTTGCTCCCTTTGTTAGGAAGGTTTGATTGTTCATAAATACAGACATCTATAATTTAATTTTTAAGTTAGAATTTTTTCCAAGATATATACACCAAGACCATCGCAAGTATTTTGTTAGTAAAAAAAAAAAAATCCCTCATTATAGCACAATATATGCTGAGAATAGAGTAGGCTTCATGGTGTTAGTTCCGAATTATGCCATCGTTTGGGGGAGGCATGGGTTATTCATCCTTGAAATAATTACACATATAGCATACTCATAATGCAGCCGTTACAAAAAGAAAACTACCATCCATACATGATACAAGTATTCTGAGCTTCAGCAAGAAATTGAAACCCAAGTAGATGAAATGAAGATATGTTTTATCAATCAAACATAGTTAATTGATAATCTAGAAACTACCAGCACCTCGTACTCATTATTCATCCACAAGAATCAATTTCTAGTTTTCATAATACAGCCGTTACAAAAGGAAAACTACCACCCATACATGATACAAGTATTCTGAGCTTGAGGAAGAAATTGAAACACAAGTAGATGAAATGAAGATATTTTTTACCAATAAAACATAGTTAATTGCTAATCTAGAGACTACCAGCCAACAAGAATCCATTTCTAGTTTTCTGCCAGACACCAACTCCATGTAAAGATTACAGAAAACTTCTTCGAAGGATGGAAATCTATCAATGTTGTGATCCCGTTCCAAGAATGCAGATAATTTGCCTGAAGTAATCTCAGTCATCTTGATCTCAGAAAGAAATTTTAATCCCGATCCATGATCAGTGGCTAAACAACACAGTTAAACTTGTGCATACATCAACTTCGATTCTATCGATCTTAAACACATAGATCAAGGAATACTTCATTTACAAGATAGAGATATCTGATTTCTGAAATCTGAATACTTTGATC
Source organism: Piper longum (assembly GCA_032619315.1). NCBI lineage: Eukaryota > Viridiplantae > Streptophyta > Magnoliopsida > Piperales > Piperaceae > Piper > Piper longum. The sequence goes on from JAVDBV010069256.1 coordinate 15,373, forward strand.
CTGTCCCATGAATATTGCCGGCCGCTTACAGACATCCATCAACATTGTAATGCTTGCGCAAGAGAATGGCAGCAATAATTGCAGAGAAAAAGAAATCTCTCAATACAGGAATCTAGACCCATGAGTTGGAGCAAAAGATCGAAGACCAAAACGCTCAGATGTGCTACAGACCATATTCTTCCAAGTTCCAGTCAATGAAAAATGCATGCAGAGTTTCGAGACGAAATGCAAACGTAAAAAAAAAACCCAAGAAACTTCATCTACTAGATAGAAATCCAGACCCAAGATTGTGGAGGCATTGCAATCCAAATCCCAAAAAGAAGTGAAATTGCAGAAAAAACAGAGTTTCTTCTTTGGGTACCTTTCCTCCCCATGTACATAGAACTGCACCAACATATAGCCATGCATTCATTCAAATCAGACATTTTCTTGATGCAATTCTTCTGAAGATGGATCAGAATTCATATTGACGGCGGAGCCTCCGGCTGCTCGAAGTCTCCGTCTCCGTCGCCGCTATCGTCCGGCTGTGCAGCATCAAACTTTGCCCCGTCACCGGAGTCGACACCGTCCTGCGGCGGTGCGGCACCAAACTTCTCGTTGTTCTCCACCAAAGCCGACAGCCATCTTGCAATCCTATCATCGTTCGCCTGCGGAGCTTGTCGCGTCTGATCCATCTGAGTTCTTGCCGGGGGAAACCCGTCGGAGGTGGTGTTGAGACTGGCGGCACGGACCATCTCCGCCAAGAACGCAGGCGTCTCCGACCAGACTCCTCCGAAGCGGTGCCCGCCATCGTCGCCGGTGGATAAGGGCGAGAGAAAGTGTTGAAGGGGGGTGTATCTTAGACCGGATTCGGAGACGACGCGGAGACTGCACCCTTGCAACTCGGCGAATGCTGATTCCATGAGGAGCATCCAGCGCTCGTAGTGCTCTTCGTCTCCGGCGAATGAGGATCTTGAGCGGCGAAGGGGGGTGGCCGGCGGGGGATTCGAAGGTCCGGAAGGCAGTGACGGTCTCCGGCTAGGTGAAGACATGGCCGCCGGCGGTGAGGGATGGAGACGGCGGATTCCTTGGGTTGTGGCTTGTGTGATGATGGCGCCAATTTTGGAAGCGCATAGCAGGTGGCGGCTGCTGTTTATATAAGCAACCGACCATGCAAAAGCACACGTATTCTTGCATCCAATAGCCTGTCGCCAGTGTGGGGCCGACATTCCGGTCTTTGTGTTCGAGTCGACCGTTAATATTTAAGTTCATCTAAGTTAGAGTCCCCTTAATTACGATGAAAAATGCTATTTTTATTTACTAGTTTTAGATTTGAATATTTTTAATATAGGTATTTTAACATTGCTTTATATTAATTTGTCGAGAAGATGGTAAATTGTATGTAGATATATGCATTGTTGAGACCCTCTACCACATATAAATTTATGTATAATGTATAAGGGCTGTATATGCGAGGTACAACTCATATCACTTATAAGAAGTGCAATTTTTATTTTGAACAATTAAATGAGTTCCACTACCTAAAATCAAAATGAATAAATAAGTTAGTTATAAAATTTTAAACCAATTTAATGGGTATATACTTTTCATCTTAATTATTTTATCAACATAATTATAATAAAAATTTATTTTAAAATACTTTTAAGCAAGGATATGTTTAAAATATTTCAAAGTATGTCATGTTGATATCTACAAAAATAAAAAATATAAACCTACAATTATATATAATTATAGGGTTGCTAATTGAGTAAGCTACCTTGTTAGCATTTGACATTTGGTTTAGTTGATTTCGACTCGAAACTCAAGTATTTAAATATTCGAATTCAAATCTCACGAGTCTAGTCTGAGTAAGACAGTATTCGATTAAACTCAACTTGTTTATAACTCGAATTGACTTGAAATCGATTCGTAGCTCAACTCAAACTCAACTAGATAATATAATATAATTATATACATAATATCGCTTGCCTACTCAAAACATATTTAAAATCGTTAATAAATCTTATTATTGGCAGCATACTAGATCTATTATCTATAATTATTAATCATTTACTTCCACCACTGTTTATATTCTCACAAATAAAACAATGACATAATAATGAAAAATATTTAAGAAATAGATAATTCTAAATATATACGATAGTTTGATACTAAATCAAAACCATATATTTGGATATATTTATCTGATCACATGGATAGTTTTTAAATTTATATTTATCTAGTTACATGGCTAATTTTGGAATTTTCATTTATCCAGATAATTGTTGACATTTGTATTTATCTGCTTTCATGATTTCTACGCTTCAAAGAAAAAATCCTAACGGTTCCAAAAACTGTGGGAGGGAATTTCTAAGGAAAATAAAACGAGTGATGATGGCACGCCCGTAATCTTGGAATAGAATAAGCGTAAAAAACTCTATAAAAGACAGAGCTCGACGTACTAGAAATGGAGCTCGTTGAATTAAAGAAAAGATCCAGAAGATGCAGAAAAGAGAAGTGGAGGAGCCATTCGCCAGAGATCCATCTCTAGCGACCCCTTTACCACCCATCAAGAAGTGCCCCCCGCTACCCTGTTGCCGAGAGTCGTTGCTACAGCTGATCTATCCAAAGGTGGGCTTTTTCCTATTTTTGTAGAAAAGAAGAAGGGATGGAGAAGATTACATTCCCCCATCATGCATACCTATGACACCTCCGCCAATGAAGTAATCATCCTTGCCGACATTGCCGTAAAGCCTTGTTACCATGAAGCCTAATTGTTGCCCTTGCTACCTCGGTGTGAAAGATTGCTGCTGAGGAGAATCCGTCCATCTGGTTGCTGAGAAGGCCGTCTTATTGCGAGGAGGAGTTGCTGGATCGCTGGAGTCATGTAGTTTTGCTACATAGAGATGTTGCCGCCATGGATGCTAAAGCATGTGCTGCTTGGAACACATAAGTTTGAAGCTTTTCCACCGTCATTTGCTATTGAGGCGTCAAAGAAGAGATCCATCAAGAGTTGTCCCATCGTCAGAGCTCGCCAAAGAATAAACTAGGAGTAGACCTTGAAGTGTTGTTGCTGGGACGTGATAGGAGGAGAAGTAGGTCGGTCAGAGTAAGAGACCAATGGAGCAAAGTCCTCAATGGCGGTGTCCGTCCAAGACCTCTCCATTCTAGGTGCCCCATCACCCCTGCCAAAGCCAAGCTGCCGGCCAAAACAGTGCCTAAACCTGCCAGCAACGAAGAAGAAAATAACATCTATATTTTTTTTTGCAGATTCTGCGTCCAGTTTTTTGGCGACTTTTTCGAACAAAATAGAATGTATTGGACTAGTCTGATACCATGGGCATGGAGCTTGAAGTGTACCCGATACAATGCTTCTCATACTTGCCTTAGGAGACTCCAGTCACAGCCAAAATTTTGCCAGGAAAGCACCCGGAGGAGAAGGCAAAAAACAGAGCAGGAAGAGGCAGTAAGCAATGGATTTTGTAGATTTTTTCCAACCAGAGTCGGTCGTTTCCGGCCCCGAAGTGCTGTCCAAAGTAAATTCGGTGAAATGATATTTGGATTTGGGTGAAGTCCCACCGGTTTTAGCCACTGTTGTCGCCGGAGAAAATTCGAGAAGTTACCCACTGGATAAGGGAGAGCAAACATAAAAGAGCAGAACAGTGAAAAGACAAACATTCGAGGCCGTATTTCGTCCAACGCTGGCCATTACTGGCTTCTTTGTGACATCTAAAGTGACGATAAAGAACTTCAAGCCTAGTTTCACGATAGTTTGCCGCTGTAGTCGCCAAAGAAAATTCGGAAAATGACCCATAGGATAAGGAGAAAACAGAGTATTCAACAATAAAGGGTAGACATCGTCGACATTTTCCAAACCAGTGCCGGTCGTTCCCAGCCTCTAAGTGGTGACTAAAGTGAATATGGAGGAATAGTCTCCAAAGATAAAGTGGTATTTGCCGGTTTTTGCTATTGCAATCTCCGATAAAAATCCAGTAAGAGGCTTATCTGATGAGGGAAGAAGACAGGAACAAAGCAGAAACACCCACAGAGAGATGGTTTCACAGCAGCTTTTCGACCAGAGTCGGTCATTCTTGGCCCTGAAGTGGGGATAAAAGTGAATTTGGAGAAGTTATCTACAAATCCAAACTGAGATCCACTGAAGTTCATCATTAAGATCGCTAGAACAAAATCGAGAAGTGGCCGATCGAAACATCATAGCATACAAGTACAGAAAAGTGTAACTTTTCGGCCTCCAACCGACCGACCGAAGCCATCGCTGACCGTCGGGCCACTGCCAAGACCTTTGCCATTCTAATATCTATACTTCTGGGCAATCCCCCCTACCATTCGATGTCAGAAAGTCCGCCGCCGGAGCCCCCAAAAGTGCCGCCGCATCACGCCATAGTCAGGCATGTTGAGCCCGTTTACTTCTGTATGCGTCCGCAAGTTCGGTAAATCCGTGACTAGTAATTTACCCGTAGACCCGTGAATAGATTTAGATCACGACCGTTTCTGCGACCTGTCGTCTGCGACCCGGTTTTGGGTCGGCGCACTGTGCACCACTAGTTGACCGGCTCACGCAAAAGGAAAAGAAAGCCTAAGTACTCCATCCGGTCCGATCCAATATTTACTTGGTTTGAACCAACCCAAAACGATCTGGTTCAGTCTATTAAAAATTCGAAAATAATTTACTACTCCACCATTTTTTGATGCTCTGCCAGAAAAAGATAAACCATAGCATTGGAGTCAAGATTTCATGCAAATTGATTTAAAAGCGGTAAAAATTCACTGTTTTATATAACTTATAAAATTAAAGGGGAAATAGTGGATTGTGAGTACAAATCTCACCGTAGGCGGACTTGAGAATTCAAGTTGATATCCAAGGAATCATATAAAAAATTTCCTGTGTCATTTTGGTGTTTACGATATTTTCTATTTTCATCGCAGTTCTCTTTGTACGGCAAGGGTACATTGGTCCTACCAAACCCTTAAAACCCGAATCAAATAACATAAAGCGCGGTCTATAAAGGCGGACGATCCCGCACCCAAACACCATACATGTTCTAAATATATATCAAAATGAAATGATAAATAAATGTCAACCTATGAACATAATATTTACTCAATTTCAAATGTGATAAAGATAGGTATAATTTTACATTAAAAAGATATTTTTTTTGAATTCGTCCCAACTTCCAATTATTTATTTTCTAACAAGTTGTTTTCATATTTTATCGACGTTATCTAATTATTTATAAAAAATATCACATAATTTTATAGGAAAAAATATTAATAAAAAATGCAGCCTTATATTAAACTTTTATTTCATATTTGTTGATAGCATAATATGAAAAATACTAATATTAAAAAAAGGAAAACACTAAATCAAATTCCAAAAAAATACCCAACAAATATCTACCAAATAGAAATCAAAACATAAAAAAATGTATATTTCCTAAAAAAAATTAAGAAATTGAAATTGGACTGATTCTTGTTTAATTATATATTATTTTATTAAATTTTATTTAATATTTTTAAGATTCATTTTCTTCCGAACCTGAAGTTCCGCTTCCTCTCCCGGCCGCCCTTTCTTCTGGCCGCCGCCGCCGCCGCCGCCAGTAGCCGACCAGAGCCTTCCTCTCCGACCACCGTCCCCGACCCATCGCCGTCCTCCTCCGCCTGGACCACGCGCACGCCCTCACTACCCGGAGTTTCCCGAAGTGCAACTCTTCCTTTTCCGGCCGCTCCGCCTTTCTCTGGACATTATCAATACCTACACCGCCCTTTAATCGGACGCCTCTTTTTCCTTTCTAGCTTCTCATTCGCGCCGATCTATTTTGGTAGGAGCTCCTTTGTGTTATCGAGCGTTGGTTGACGACCTCACATTGCGCTTTCCATCCTTTTTTTTTTGTAATTTTTTGGTTTTAGTTTTATAGTTATGTAAATCCAAAGTATGAATGCGTTGCCTCTGTAATTTACATGAAATTTATTGTTTTATTCTTTGTCTGGCTGTTCTGGACCTGAGTTAGTTGGATTTTGTATATGTTAATTGGCGTTCCTTTTCCTGTATTCTTTATTACGTGCAAATTAAGCAAAAAGTTTGTTTTTTTTTTGGTTGGCTGCTTAGTGACTGTTGAGGATTGTCTTCGCAACGATGATTAAATACCATTCGGAAATCAATTTGTTTCTACCATAGAAAAAGATTCCAAAGGGAGAGATTTTGTTGGAGTTAGGAAAACATTCCTAGTTAGCGTTCTAGTTTAATAAGAATAATTGTGTCGCTGTGATTGAAGCTTTCGACTTAATTATGTTTTTTAAATATCTTTGATAACTTCTCCTTACCAAAAAAATTGGCTTGGCTGTTCGGATTCTTCTACCTTTTTTTTAGATTGAGGACGTTTTTATTCCCCTCTTTTTGTCGTATGACAGATTGATTTGTGTTCTTTTACTGCTTTCTAATCTACTTAAGAAGAACAGTCATGTATGTTTCACCTTGCAATAATACTCTTGGAGGTGACAGAGTTTTTTTTTTGGTTTTTTTAGGATGTGTATATTGTTTGATAGTTGAAACAGTGGCAATGGCAACTTTGGAAGATGCAGATATTGTTAGAGCTTCAATTGAGAAAGTTGTTGAAGAGAATGATATTGTAGGAGGAAAGGAAGAAGAAGGAGAAGAAGGGATGACGTTCGTGATATGGCAATTGGTAAGACTAAAGCTAGTTAGAAAGCTGACCGTGCTACAGTTGAGAAGGTAATAACATCTGTTCTCTTCGTTCTGTTCTTGGTGTCCTGTTCAAATAACTTGTATTGTCTGTCATGGTTAATCTTTTATGTGGTTTGACAATTTTGTTGAATTCACATGATTATATGTAAATGTTTTATGTATAATTGGTGTATGTCATGTATATATTTCAGGCCATTGATCCTTGAACTCGTATGGTCTTGTTTGAAATGTTGAGCCATGGTGTTTTTCATGAGATAAATGGCATTTCCACTGGTAAAGAAGTAAGGTTTTCTTACTTTTTTTATATTTACAAATTAATCTTAATGATGAATATTTTCTAAGCTGCAAATAAAATATCCCATTTTTGTTCATCCCTTCGTGACTGTTCTTTGTTCCATTGTGTTAGGCAAATGTCTACTATGCTACTAAAGCTGACGGTCAGGAATTTGCCGTCAAAATTTGCAAGACTTCTGTACTTGTCTTCAAGTAAGTTGTGTTGTATTCTAGACCAGTCTGTCATGTATTTCGCTCAAGAACCTTGTCTATGATACATTTGTATAAACTGTATAAAGGTCAATTTTCCAGGGACAGAGATCGCTATGTTCAAGGTGACTATTGATTTAGATACAGATATTGTAAGCATAATCCTCGGAAAATGGTCAAGACCTGGGTGGAGAAAGAAATGAGAAATCTTTTAAGGTATTATTAATTAAATTGTTATTTTTTATTTCCTGATGAAACATGTCCATATAATTATTGTTTCTCCTGTTGTTAGGATTCTCTTTTTGGATGTTTTAACCTTTTTTACACTGTTTTAAGATGTTATATCTCAATATTTCCTACTACTCGAAGTAGAAGAAAAACTTTTTCCCCCTCTACTGTTAATGTGGTGGAAGTTGGAACTTCTAATGACATTCCCAAGTTTGCTTCTTTTTGTTGGCTTTTCTCTTTGCTGGTATCTTTGTAGAATCTTAGGCATATGCTCTTTATTCTTACATCATCAGGCTGAGATCAGTTGGCATCAGGTGCCCAACCCCATTACTATTGAGACTTCATGTTTTGGTCATGGAATTTGTGGGTAACGAGCTTTATTTTATGCTATTCTAGAAGTTAGGTTCTCATGTAGAAACAATTTTGGAGTGAAAGATGTGCTTCTTTTGATATATTTGTTTGCTGAAATGTTTATAACGGGAAAAGATGGTTGGGGTGCACCTCGCCTTAAAGATGCTGCCTTGTCTGAAGATAAATTACGTGAGGCATATGTTGAGGTACATATTCTGTAGAGTACACTTGTTTTACAAGCTTCAATAAGATGAATCTAATTGTAAGCTATTCTGTTTTGTCGGTATATTATTTGATGTGTATATTTTAGGTGGTCTAATCACTTGGCCCAAAAGTTAAAGCTCTTAAAAAAGGGAATCGCTTAATATTTATTTTATCACTCCCCTTCCAATGCAAGCATATTTTTTAAGTCTTAGCACATGGACAAACACGGGGCAAATAGTTCATTGGACACAACATGGGGCTAATTAATTTACTCTCAGGCATGTATCAGCAATGGAATTTGAACTCCTGACCTTGGTTCAATATCATGTAAAATAATTGTAAAGTTTAGATGGCTGAACCACTAGTACCAAAAGCTCAAGTTGCTAGGAAGGGGAATCATTTAATATTAACTTTGTGTTAGAAGTCATTAGAAAATAATGAGGTTCATTTATGTTGGTGATTGCAGCTAATACACATACAGATTACAAGTGGTATGATGAGGATAAAATTAAACCATACGATATATGCTAAATCATACATATCTTGATGTGTACTACTTTTAAAGAGAAAATAATACTAACAATAATACTTTTAAAGACGACAATAACTATAATTGACCAATAAGAGTCTTTTGATTTACCAACTCTATATTTTGTATTGGGCTGGTATAACTCTTTTAAACAGGGTGCATGATCCTTGTCATTGTCACCAAGTTTTTTCTTTTCAATCTCAGACTTTCAGTGGTGGTCTTGAAACCCCTACTGAGAGTGGATCTCATTGAATGATTAAAATCTTGATGAGTTTTAAAAGTAATTAAAATTCACTAATTGGTCTTGAGTTTCCTTTGGCTCGTTTTTTGTATGAATAATTTAGTCTGTTTTTTTTAATAACATTCCCTTTTTTGCTTATAGTTATCCCTAGCTGCAGACTGTTGATAATCATATCTCTGTGCAGATGATTATAATGATGAGGACATTGTATCAGAAATGCAAGTTGGTTCATGGTGATCTGAGCGAGTATAACATACCTTATTTTGAGGTTTAACTGCTAACTAATTCATTGTGCGTCATCTTGGGTAAAGCTCTTTGTTACTATATGACATTCTAATTCTATCTTGAACACATGACAGGGACATTTGTATATTATTGATGTTTCTCAATCTTGATCATCCTCTGGCGCTGGATTTTCTTCGTGAAGATTGTCTTCATGTTGCGGTAATCATTTAATTTAGAAAGTAATTGTTGGGGGATAAAGTCAAAGTGAAGCTGAAGTAAAAAAAAAATTCTGCAGGATTTCTTCCAGAAGCATGGTGTTGCAGTGATGACAGTCCGTGAATTATTTGGCTTTATTGTTGATAAGTCTATTGGAGATGATGTTGTGGACGATTATTTGGAAAAGGTTTGTCTGATTTTGTTTGTCAACAAAGGGTAATTGTGTTGATAAAAATGGTGGTGAATGTCACTGCGGATTCAGCAAGTACTTAAAAGAGGTCAGGGAGTGTCACCCGAGGATACTACTGTTGGGGGAATATTAGCTACGGTCAAGATGATAAGATTGTCTTTGTTCATGTGTTGGCTTTTGTTTTCTTTTTTTTTTTTCATTTAGGAGGGGTTTTGTTTCTTTTGATGCAAATTGTGGTTAGATGTAGTTGCTTTATTTGTGACCCCTTCAGGCACAGAAATCGTGATGGCCTTACATGGTTAAAATGCAGTTTTGATAGTTTACATTTCTAAATTTCTAATCTTTACTTAGAAAAACCCAAATTATGTTCTTTTAAATTATGATGCAAGTTAGATTCTATTTTGGGTTGACGTGGCTATAGATTGTCACATATTTTTGAGTTAAGGTTAAAATTCTTTTGCATATTTTATGATTTGATTTTTGCCCTTCAATAAATTTAATTATTTTTTCTACCGCCCTTTTTTAGTGGTAATGAAATTTGGTTATCTTACACGAAGATATTTATCTTTAAAGTGTACTTTTTAAGTAATAATTGAAGCAGATTTTAAATTGTAGGTGTTTTTATTCACTCATATTTATACTTTATTTAAGATATTATTTAGTATTTGGTTGTATTTTTAAAGTAAAAGATATATATATATATATATATATATATCT
>JAVDBV010069257.1:0-12914 GCA_032619315.1 Piper longum
TATATATATATATATATATATATATATATAACCATATATCAAACAGCTTCATTCATACAAAATTTAGCATATTGTAAACTCTTTCTGAAATTTGGGTCTCAGCCCGCCTATGCAATTTATTCACGCTTCACATCCTGTCATTATATCTTAGCATTCAATTATATCGTCATGTTTTTCATTCCTCACATCAGTTCCAATATAATAAAAACATAAACAGAATATTAAATATTCAATCACCCGATACATGTGTGTGTGTGTGTGCAAAAGGCCTTATTGCTCCTCTGTCCAGGCTGGCACGTCCATCTCATACTCGTCACCTATATATAGTACAAAAACCGTCAGTAACGAGTGTTACTGGCCCGGAAAATAACAAATAACAAACTGACTATGAGAGAAAACTCTCATATGAAAGAACACAATCATATATCCTCCTCGTGAACTCTCTGAAGGGCATTGACTGAGGAACCACTGGGTTGCAGACCCGGTAGCGTCCCGAACTGACTGAACTGCTACTGCGGTTGCCTCACTCGGCATTTCATACTTCATTTTCTGGTCTCAAATCCTAAGCCCTCTCCTTACCTCCATATTTATCCTAGCCTTGAGCACAAAGACCGAGTACTCTTAGACAGTCGCTTTCAGTACCCTTTGAACCATAAGTCATGACATGCGTTGTACTAAATAGTACCCGTAAACCTCTACGTTCTTCGGGTGTGAGGAACTCAAATGCGGAGTTGTCAGAATCCATTGGGAATGGAACAGTCCGCTCACACTAATCCAGAGCCCGCTTTGACTGTCACGGCATCCTCTGCATGGTAAGTGCAGTCGATTTCTCCATTTCTCGTCTCACTGAAAACTCGATAAAAATATATATAGGCCTGTGAAGGGATTTATAAAATAGGCCCGAAGGCAACTTGCTGTGGATCTTGTTTTAGAAATTTCATCCTCGAGGGTTATTAATCCGAAAAACAAGTCGGCTAAATGACTCGAGTTAAGTGGGATCCAATTAAATGCCACTTAACTCGTCCTACTAATCATAATCAAATACACAATAGAAAGAGCATAAAAAAGAAGCGAGTCCTAATAGACTTGGTATAAACTCCAAACGTGTCATCGCGCCTAGGCGGCGAGCTCCTACTCCATACCTACACATCAAATCTAAAAGCTAACGCTCGCTAACTAAATGATGCACCAACTTAATAAACATCACACCCAATACAATTATCATCGAACAAGAAAATCAACAACCATTAGTGTATATAATTCTAAATCATCCTATTCATACCAATTTTATTATGTTTTTCTAAATTATATCGTAACCAACTATCATGCTCATACTTGATCTATCTCATTAGATCACTTAATCCTCATCATTCTTAATCATGTCATGTAATTCATCATTTCATTCTCATTTAGGTATTTATTATATCAATTACTCAACCCTAGCATGCTGTCTAACAATCATCAATTCTAAATAATAAATTATGAGGTAATTATACCTCACGTCGTCACCAATTGGCGATGGCTAGGGTTTCATCATGCGTGCGTCTCAAACCTCGAATTCGGCGCTCGACAGTGTCCGAAGCTCGATCGGGTTCAACTGGATGAACTTGACGAAAAATCTAGAAAATTCCAGCGAATTCCAACAATTCTGGTTTTTCGGCGAGTTTCAGTGTTTTTCCGGCGGGTTCAGTGGTTTTCCAACACTTTTTGGTGGTTTCGTGGTGACAATCGACGGGGGTGTCTACTGGCTGGATAGGGGCCGTATAGGGTACCATCGGAATCAGCTCGGCGAGCCTGCCGCATCTGTGGCATCGGCGTAGCCGATGGAGGCGTCGGCTTACCAAAAAATCTCAAAACAGGGGCAGCCGCGGTGGGTGGTTAGATCTGGCCGACCTGGGCGGCAATCGGCGGCGCTCTGGTCGGGGAAGGTAGCTGGGGGGTCGAGGATGCCGAGCTGACCACCCGATGGAGACGGCGACAATCGCCGGTGAAAGAATCGGCATTGGAAGCGCGGTGCATGGGCGCGGCTTCCTCACGTTGTGGAGGTCGGGCAACGACCGGGGGGCGGCACGACGGCGTTGTCGAGGGGCGGAGCAGCGTCCGTTGGCAGCCAGGCGGCGCCGACAGTGACAACGACAGCCACAAATGGGGGCAACTAGGGTTTGTGTGAAGGAGGAAGATATCTAGGGTGATGAAAAGGCTCAGTGGCAACCTCGTAAATATTACTTGACTCGTCTCCAACTAAAGTCGAAAATAATATCTAAATCGAAATAAATTCTAAAACAAATCCAAAAAAATAGGGAAAAATCTCAGAAAATAAAATAAACACACAACATCCAAATTTCATGCTCTATAACTATCAACTCACTCAAACTGCCCGTAACACATTCTAATGCGGTAAATGGCCTAAAACTAATCCTACGATCAAACTGAATAATAAAATAAAAAAAATATTGCATACTTTCATATATTCTGGTGAATCATTCATTTTTGCTGTATTCATGACGTTATTATCATATACTTAGGTATACATGACCTCTCATAACTCATATACACGACTGGCGTCAGCTCAGTACACGTGTTCTGAAACATACTCGACTCGAAATTAACGGTCGAATCGACCGGTTCTAAATATAAAACCCTAATTCGAATTGTGAGTTTTACAACCCAACTATTTAAGTTTGTTAAAGTCATGATATAAGTACCTAACAGGTTATTTAGTTGCGTTATTTTAAACTTATCTATTAGAAAAGTATAAAATTATAATGATAACAACTAAAAAAATGTATTTAGCAAAACACCGACAAAATATAAAATAATAGAGGCTCGCTCTAAAACCTTCACGAAACATTAGAAAATACAAAAGATGGGTTCATCTCTTTGTATATTTTTTCAAACACTTAAAACATAACTATTCCAATAATTGTAACTGTCAAATATTACTATGCGGTCTGTTACTTTTTATAACTATAAAAAAATGAATTTTGTGATAAAATTTATTCGAGATTTCATATAAAATTTTTTATCACAACCAAACACCAAAAATGACTAATTTTTTATAAAGTCAAAAGAATTGTCGCCGCAAGTGGGCAGTTGTATGATCCACACTAGCATGGTTTTGAATCATGGAACTAAGGCTCTATTTGACTCTTAATAGTCTTATACACTCTTATAAGAGTTTTTGTGCACCCAAGATTGACCTTTTTATTAAAAAAAAGTTGTAATTAATTCAATAGAATTCTCAACCAGATTCTTTTATAAAGATACAAAATTTCATTGATGTTTGCATTGCTCAGATGAATGACTAGTTACATCCGATTTGAGACTTAGGTAATCACTAACCCAGGAGGGCAGTTTCTAAGATGTTTCTTTTGTTCTATCTATCTATTAATCATGTGTGTCATGCTTAACCTCATATCCTAGAAACTGCCAAGTCTTAAATTTATATTATGACCAGCACTTTCTTTCATGCATGATTCTTATACCCAATGCTTTTCTAATAAATAATAATAATAATAATTTTAAATTAAATAAATATTAATTAATAGGCTAATAAAATTATTGTTGGGTTAGAATTAACTACATCGCAAAAAAACCATTGTTAAAATGTTTTTTTTGTTATACCTGTTAATCATGTGTGCTATGTTCAACCTCATGACTTAGAAACTATCGTCTTAAATTTATATTATCGCCGGCTCTCACTTTCATGCATGATTATTTTATATATACGCACTTAATATAATTGAAAATGTTGAATGCTTCACTAAAAAACGTACTTTGAATACGAGTAGGTAATGTCAAGCGAATAGTCAAGTGTCAACAACATTTGATCCAACTCACCTAATGACTTTGAATCAATTGTACAACAATCAAAGACACATGCATGATTCAATTATAATAACATCAATTACATTATATATTAACATTTAAGAATGTACCCTTTATAATTAATCAAGAAACATAATTGTTATTTTATGTAAGGATAAGTTTGGTAGAAGATTATGGGTAGCTAGGAAATTAATATTATTTGACAGTCAAGACTTTTGTAACAAAAAATTTATGAGGTTCACAAGATTCATGGAATTTCGTTATCGTTAAAGAAGCTCCCTACAGCTCAAGCTGTTGGTGACCTCGACTACTCAACCACCATGAAGAAATTCACTTTGGATAGCATTCTTAAATTAACTACTTAATTATTATATATATATATATATATATATATATATTCTTAATCTTAGCTACTTTTCGATAACATTAATGACCATTTAACTTGTATAAAGTTGTATTTGTCAACTAATGTCCACTATGAATTAATTTTGATAAGATTGACATTAAATTTTGACTTTATAAGTATAATTAGATATAGATATTCGTTAGTGTGATGTTAAATAAAGCAAGTTCGAGCCGAGTTCGATGGAGTGTCGTCTAATGAGTGAAGTAATACGGTACTAGTGTGAACAAAAGTCATTATTCACAACGTGATTAGTGTAAGCAAGACAGCATCCAATGCATGGTAGTTAGTAAACTTATACAAAGAGAATATGGTGGGTAATATATACATATATATACATATATATGGAAGTTAGTAAGGAATTCTTGTTGGTTGGTTGAAAACTTGCAATGTCATGTGATTGAATGTGGAGATTTATAAGAATTGTATATGCAACTACATAAAACATGTTTGTTGCAAGAAAAGCCACATAAATCATATGAAGCAAGTGACATTTCTTTATTTTTTTTGGGTTTAGGGTGGGATGGTTATCTTTGTGGAAAAAAGGTAAAGAAAAAATTCATTCAAAAATTGAGAATGATAAAACAAAAAATTAAATTGTACAATTACCATTTATATCCATTTTATGTTCATCAGCTGGCCATGTACGCTTAATCGGACGGTACACATTGCCTACACGAGTCGGGATGTACCACATGGCGCGCGATCAATGCTGCACATATTTATTTTATTATGGCAATATTATTTTTTCCCAAAGATTAAGAACACATGATTAATTAAAAGTAATTAATTAAATACGTTACTTAACCGATCAAAGTAAAACTAATTAACTTGGTTATTGAATAGACAAAATGTCCTACAAATAAAAAAATTAAGGCTGTTCTTGAATAATAAATCTTTCTTAATCCAAATTACGAGGCTTGTCTTTTTCACTAATTAATTAATCACCAACCCTAGGCAGCAAGCAAAGAGGAAACTGCCCACACAGCGGGCACATGCCTACGGCTCTCATTAAAAGACCGGCCCCACTCCTTACCCAATCCGAAAATTTTTAGGTACACCAAAAATGCATTTCGTATATTATTAGTTAGAAGTAATTATAAATAGAGGTTGTAATAAATGGTAAATGGGACAAATTATCTATCGGAAATGAATCGAATTGGTTCAATCGAATAATTGTCCCTTGTAAATTTTAGGTATTGAGAATGTTTATTCTTGAAAACAAACAAAAAGTAAAAAGAAATGCATTTTTTAAAACTAATTGGAGTTGTAATATTTATTTATTTTTTAGGTCCGACGAAGATTGGCGGACCTAAAAAAATTTTCTTTTTAAATACTCTAATTAATCAACCATCCAAATTTGAACAAGTCCATGTCATCCGTTCAACCTTTCGTACTCTTCTCTTCTCCCATGCACACACCACCTTCCTCCCTCCCGCCCCCCAACCAAACTCTACATAACCCGCCCCAACCCCTTCTTCCCAGCAAACCAATCTCTCTTGATCCTCTCCAAACCCACCAACACCGATCAACACTACCTTCTCTTTCCAATTCAGGGCGACCCACATCGGCACCAATGGCGAGAAAGGCGAGCAGCTCGGCCGGCAAGTTGAGCAAGTACTTGAAGGCAGCTCTGGGCAAGGCCAGGGACTTCTACGTGAGAAGCTTGACGAACTGCGCCGGCAACATGGGCCCCGGGCTCTACCCCAACACCCTGCCCAAGAGCTTCAGCGTCGCCTCGTCCCGGGTATCGAACGACGACGAAGACATGAGGGAGGTGATGAGGATGGTGGCCCAGAAGAGCCTCCGGGAGAAGCTCGAGGCGGCCGCCGGCAGCAGGGGACGGATTCCGGCGGCCGGGGGGAAAGACGGGCTTCCCAAGAGCTTTAGTGTGGCAATTGGGAGGATTGATGAGGACAAGCCATACTATGGGGAAGGGGATGTGAAGGTGGAGTTGTATCCCAGGAGCAGGAGCCATGCTGTGTCCATGAGAAGGTCTGGGATGTTCATCTCTTAAAACATAGTTTTCAGATGATCAGTGATCCCTCAACCGTTTAATTCAATTTCTTCTTCTTCTTCTTCTTCTTTTTCTTCTTCTTCTTCTTTTTCTTTATTTTGTTCTTTGGTTTTTAAGTTTTTTCTACATTTCGGAAATATTAGAAAGCTTTTGTGTAAATATCTTTGAATATGGTGGTGATTACATTCACGAGATAATCTTGAAGCAATTTTTTTGTTGGATTTGTCCAATATTGGGTAGATGTGTTTATTGTTTAAGATTTAATAAAGTTAATTATTGGAGTGCAAAAATTAAGAGGGAAGGAGAAAGATGAAAAGAGTATAGGATATATATATATATATATATATATATATATATAATTATAATTATAATTATAATTTTGATTCACTTTATAGGATATGTATCCGGGACTCCCAGTTGGGGATAAGATAAGTTGGAAGGAAAAAAAGACACATAATAAAAATTTGGTACTCTAAGAAGATATGTATTCAGTTGAAGTCCACAAGATGATTAGCAATGTACTTTCACACCTATCCGATTTTTGTTTATATGTATATTACTAGTAAATTTTAATTAAACATATTTTTTATATTATTATTGTGATCCTAATATGCTTTGTTTTTTGTGTCTGGATATATATAATGATAATAAAGAAAGCCTAACAATGGACTTCTGAATCCTTCACAACTTTGCTCATACACTCTTTCAATGTCTGTGCGCCGTTTTCATTGAATTCCATGGTTTTGGCTGGTGGGTAATCACCTTGACTAAATCTAAATATTTTAAAGAAGGCCAATTTCCTACCAAATCACAAATTAAATAAAATTTTAAAACTTGCCCATGTTAGACTGCCATCTAATTCTTCTTCCCACTTGAGGATTATGAATTGACAACAGGTTTTTTGTCAACTTTCTAATTTGTTCACATTGACAAAATAAGCCATAAGCTATTGGTCACATTTCAAGTATTTGCAAAGTTCTATCACGATATGTATAGTAGTTTTAAATATCATATTCTACCACTACATGTTCAAATATAACAATACCATCTTCAAGTTAAGAATAGTTGAGACATTTAAAATTTTTCTATAATCTATTTTTTTTGTGGAAAATAAGGTATATTAATTGGATATTTAATCAAAGAGAGATGGTAAATATATTCTTAATATTTAATAAAATGTTTTATTTATAATTTTATAATTTAGTGGAACAGACTCGATCAAACTAAATATCTACAAGGTATTTTATGATACATATAAATCCTAAGACCTGGTGCATGAATGGTCTAATATTAATCATTTTTATGTTGTCACAGTCCTATTGGCAAGGGGTTAATATATAAGGAGAACTACAGTGTGGCAAACAATGGGCGATAGCTCTTGGGAAACAGCTGCAATTTTATCTTTTTCTCTGTGGGAAGAACTTGAATCTGACCAAGAAGATAAGAATGACGAGTTTGATCTTTCTTGGATCTTTGAACATGAACAAATACTACTAAACACGCAAGTAACTTATAGATTAGTTTATTCTCATATATTTTGACCGCAACAAATTTTGATAATCCCTTTGACAATTACTTCGTTTGCAAACCAAATATTTGCTCATAAATGAAATACTTAGTCTTAATCAAGTTGCTCCAAGAGGTCTTAGCCAGCTTCAGCTTGGCTCGTCCTCCGGTCGCAAGCCCGAAGGCCCGAGCCTAACTGCGGCTGCGCCCGATTTCCTCTAACGAGTCCGAGGCGGATTGAGACATAGAGGTGAAGATCATCTTGGGCTTGGCTCGGTTTGAGGTGAGGCACACCCAAGCCCGAGCTAAGCTTAGGGCAAGCTAGCTCGAGCCATGAGGAATCCAATATGGGAAATATAAACTATTTTAATTCGAAAATTGAGTAAATAAACTAATTATTTATCTTGATGTGGTTGTACAAAATATAAACAGCATTTATATGGGAAGAAAACCCAATTTAATTTGAACATGAATTTTCAATTATGATGATAATTATAGCATTATCAAACATTCATTGTCTTACGAAAGGTAGGGATCTCAGAAAAAAGTTGATATTACAGATGGGAAGAATTTAAGATTTTGGCTAGCTGAAAACAGAGTACTCAAAGAAAGCTCTGCTTCCTGCTTAAGAAACATAATTGAAATCCATATTCAGGATTTAGAGTTTAGAAACCAAATTGGTCATAATATACAAGTGGTCTACAGAAGAGAATTAGAAAGCCATCTCTGAAACATATAAAAGCATTCTTTGGGCTTCCACTCTGGAGCTGTGTGACCACCACCCTGCATACCAATATTAGCATAATTGTAAGAAACTTGAGTTCGATTATTTTCTAATCTCTATAGAGAAGTAATTGCACACCTTTACTGTTGCAAATGTCAATTGATTGGAGTATTCTCTTGTATATCTACCATATAAACCAAGTTAGTATAATATTCCATACTTGGCACAATATGTTAAATGATGAAGTGATGGAAAGATACAATAACCCTAATAAAAATAAATAGAATAATCAAGAAAATGAAAGCAATCTCACCCTCCAACTTGGCCATCCACAAACCAAGTCCTCCAATCATCAACAATTGAATAATTCAAAGATTTAATCCATGTTAGAGTGCCCACAAAAGGGGTTGTAATATCATGATCACCACTACATATAAAAAAATTAAGAAAAATAAATGTTTGTTTTTGGGGAATGAGTAAGAACTGCAAAAACATACTTACCTGTATATAAGAGCTCGATAGCCTCTTTGAGTAATGTTTTTGTGGTATTCTACGGTGCTTGCCACTTCTAATTGTGTGTACTTTAATCCGTCATGTTTACACCTAATCCAATCCCTCACAGTCCCCTATTTATTCATAAAATTTTCATTACAATAAGTGTTGGGCCCTTTGGGCCCCAAAAGTGACTTGCAACAGGTTCACAAGCCTCTCTTAATCTAAAAACTAACTCAAGAACAAGTCTTTTCTATTAGCCTATATACAAGTCACCGGTTGCCTCCAAATGGGATGTGAGATTAACCCAATAATTCTCCTCCTCACACATCACAACACCCGAATCATCTCCCCCTCATCACATGCACAACCAACATGTCTTAAGGTTCCAGATGACCCAAATTCGGTCCAACTTCAGACCGGCCAACATATCGGCAGACACAAATTCGGACTGGCCGACAAATTGTGTGGATAATCGAGACAATACAAAAACTAACCTTAGCTCAGATACTACTTGTTGGGCCCTTCAGGCCCTAAAAGTGACTTGCAACGGGTTCACGGGCCTCTTTCTCTTTCAATCCAAAAACTTGCTTAAGAATTAAGATTTTCCTATTAGCCTATATATAAGTCACAAGTTGCCTCAAAATTAGAGGTGGGATTAACCCAAAAATTCTCCCCCTCTTCTTTTGTTCTGGCTTTGCGACCGGCCTCTCTCCATAACAAGAGCTTCAACTTCTGCACTTGTGTTTTCTTGTTTTTCCTTCTTTCTCAATTCATAACTATACAAGGCAACAGTTACTTAACTGAGAGACACGACAACCTTTATTTTAAGAAACTCAAATTCATGAGGAAGTGATCCCAATAACATAAGAGCCAGATCTTCGTCATCAAAAGTCACGTCTAAATTCATCAAATCAGTTACTAGCTGATTGAAGCTAATAATATGATCGTTTAGAGAAGTACCAGGAACATAATTGAAGCGGAACAATCTCTTTTTCATATAGAGCTTGTTCTGACTACCTTTCTTCAAGAATTTCTCCTCTAGTGCCTTCCACAATTTGCTCGTAGAAGTTTCTTTAGAAAAAGCATACTTCTGCTCTCTAGAAAGACACGTTCGAATGGTACCACATGCCATTCTATTTAGCATTTTCCATTCTTTCTCTTCAACATTATCTGATTTCTTTTCTTCGATGGCAATGTCTAGACCCTATTGAAAGAGGGCAACTAGAACCTCACTTTGCCACATGCTGAAATGACTGGTACCATGAAAAATCTCAATAACAAATCTTGGATTTGTAACAGCAGTTCTTCCCAAAATTGAATATGAAGAAGTTGTTGCCTTCGATGTGGATGCTTCTGCCATTTCTATTACAAAGTCTATTTAATAGTTGTCAATGCAGAAAGCCAACTAGCCAAAAGAAAAAAAAATTTGATGTAGAAGATCAGCATAGGTCGCAACCACAGAGCATACTAAATTAACCAAGAGCTCGAAATGCCAACTGGCCCAAAGGATTTTTTTTTCTGATGTGGAAGATCAACGTAAGCCGCAACGACAGAGCATACTAAAATTAACCAGTGGCTCTGATACCATTTGTTGGGCCCTTCTGGCCCCAAAAATGACTTGCAACAGATTCACGGGTCTCTCTTAATCTAAAAGCTAGCTTAAGAACTAAGACTTTCCTATTAGCCTATATACAAGTCACCAGTTGCCTCAAAATGGGATGTGGGATTAACCCAACAATAAGAACATATAGACCAACAATATAGATAGTATAATATATACCTTGTGGATTTGCAGAGCCTTTCTAACATCATGGTTGTTTGCCCAATATTTCAACAGTAAATACCCGTAATTCTGCCGAAAGATGAAATCATCATATACATGCTTTACATATGTTGATATTGTAAGAGAGAGGAGATGGGAGAGGGGAGGAAATCAAACCCTGCAATAAAATTCAGGAATGGGATCATCTTCAAATTTTTTTTGGAGAAGAGGGTCTCCTAGTTTAGGTTTTGGGGATGCATCAACACAAAGTGGCTCCAATATGTTGAGCCCACTAATTTTTGCGTAACACTGCAGAATAATGCACAATTATATATATATATTAACACATTCTAAGATAAGTAAACATACAAGTATAAAATATAAGACTAATTTGGTGACCTCATATGCAGCATGAGCAGCTTGGGCACATAGTTGGCTTTCTGTATTTTGGTAATCTCCTTTGCAACTTATTTTGGCTACCTGAGAAGACCTGAATGCTTTGTCTTAATCGACTTGTAATACAGATAAAGATTTATCTAAAACAATTGCTTTAGCAATAGAAAATGACCTCAAAAAGTTCATCTGATATGATCCCCATGCCATGAGCAAATGGTACTCTTGAATTAAAGTCAATCTTTGGATCTGTGAGTGGATTTCCAAGCAAATAACCCTATACCCATTGCAAGGCTTGCAATATTAAGACCATCTTCAGTTGATGGAAAATATACATCAGATCAAATTGAGGGTTTATGAAGTGATCCGTGTTAAATATGACCAGTTTCTCAATTAATGAACCCAAGAAACCATTTTTACATGCTTCAAATGAAAAACGAATCACCTTAAGGTTTAGAGGAGGTTCAAATCCAGCTTCATTTTCTGTAGCTCAAAAAGTCAGTAAAGCTGCGTAAGTAAACATGTCTTAACTGTGAAAATTTTGTTTATTATGTTTGAAGCTCAAATAGACAAATTACCATTGATAATATCTCTTGTCAAAATTGGGAGAGGAATTCCAGAGTAAGAATCACCACCCATGTAGAGTGGGTTAGATAAAAATTGTGGGTGCTCCATTAACCACTACAACGAAGATGATAGTTCAACTGGATTTTAGCATGAGAAGTCGGGAACTAAAAAATAAATATGTATGAAGAACAGTCTAACCACCTTCCTGAGAAATTCAAGGCTTAATTTTGCAGCTTTGATATCGCCCATTTCATAATCTTCAACGCCTCTTGCATATGAAAAACCTGTCTCAACTGGTGAATCTATGTAAATGATATTGGCCACCTGTGTATTCCAGTTGTCAGGAAAAAAGATGTACATAATATCAATTTATGAATTGAAAATATTACCCATACCTTATTCCATGAATAATGGTTCAATCTCAAAGTTGGTAAGGTGCCATTGTACTCCACTTTGTTGATTGCCAAAGGACCTATAAGAGTATTGAACAACTTGTTGACATGGAACCTGATTTCACCTTATACTCAAGGTGTGTTTGCGATTACAAATGACCAATTTTTGGAAGGTTTGGAGCAGTAGTTATTTTCTTTGTTAGAGTTTTCCTGTTCGTGTCACAGCTTCCTTAAAAGTTAAAAGAATCGTGTGGTTACCAATTTCAAACATAAAAGCAGAAAGAGAGGAGCAGCCTGGGCCTCCAGTTTGCCACAGAATAAGAGGGTCTTCACTTGGGTTTTGCTCAGACTCCACAAAGTAATAGAAAAGCTGAAACTCATCTGAATCACCCACACCTACATACCTGATAAATTGGTGCAAGCAACCGCTCAGATCATCATCCCAGCAGATTAGATAAGAAGAAAAGCATAAACTGATCAACGTACTGGGCTCACCCAGTTTCAAGGTGGAAAGGAAGAGGACCCTCAAAGCCAGGAAGGAACTTGACAACATTGTGAGTAGCAGCAGAAGCAAGGAAGAAGAAGATGAAGATGATCAAACAGATACAGATCTGGGATGCCATTTCTCCAAATGTGAAAATGTGAAAGCTTGATGGATCTAAAAACACTGCAATACTAATATCACTTCATCAGAAATTAAATAGTTGGTCATTAGCATGCCTACCTCCTTGTGAATCATCGTGCCTTCCCAGCCACATACCTTCTTACCATCCCATGGTATATCATGATATGCGCTTGGCCCGCCGTGCAATATGTATGACGTGGTG
>JAVDBV010069258.1:0-16899 GCA_032619315.1 Piper longum
CAGTCTGTTCTTCTCCTAAGAACTATCCATTCTTTGCCTGACCACTGTTGTAGCAGGATCAGTGAGAGAGGTATGGTGGTCTATTTTAATGGTAGAGTTGTGGGTCTGGTTTGTTTATCTCTGTTTTTCAACGTTTGGAGCTTGTGGATGGGCTATGTATCTGTTTAGATCATTTGTCATGGTTTTGCACTTCTGATTGTGAGCGGGAGGAAGTGTTTGCTGTCTATTTCTTTGCAATTCTTATGCTTTCAAAGAGCTAATTCTGTTTGCAAAGAATCATCCTGATTGTTGGTCTTGTTGAGTTTCATCTCTATATTTTTGTGATCAATCGATCTTAGTAGTCTGATCAGTTATCAAAGAGAAGCTGTTTTGAGCAAAATTTGTACTGTTTTGTGTTTTTTGATTGTTGTTCATGGTTCTTTATTTGTCTTGACCAGGGTTAGGAGATATATACATGAACATTATGATGAGAACTTGGGAGCACTGCTTGTGAGTTTCATCAGCTTGAAAAAGGAAGGCGTTACATAGCAAGCAGTTAGCAGATTTCAATGGCCAAGAAGCAGAGAATCCCCTCACCATGTCTTTTGGAACAAGCGATATGATAGAGGACTCGGTAGTGTGTAGTATAGCCGCATCTCCGAGCTCAAGGTGTTTGAGTTACCCAGCGGAAAGTATTCCATTTGAGGAGGTTGGTCCTGGCAGCCCCAAATGTGAAGCTGCTTTGCAGCTGCAGAAAGCATACAAGGGCTTCCGAACAAGAAGAAAGCTTGCGGATTGTGCTGTTCTTGTAGAACAACAATGGTAAATTTCACATCTTTCTCACAGGCATGCATTTAGATGTAGAATTTTTTATATTAATATGTTCCCAGTTCTAAGCTAGTGAAATTATGTTTGTTGCAGGTGGAAGTTGTTGGATTTTGCTGTGCTCAAACGTAGTTCCATATCATTTTTTGACATTAGCAAACAAGAGACGGCAATATCTCGCTGGTCAAGAGCAAGAACTAGAGCTGCTAAGGTAAATATCAGATCCACCAGTTGTTCCTTATCACTGCAAATCTCTTTTGTGAACCAATGTCAAAAACCCATCTTTATATTTCATAATATGAATGAATTATTCTACATTTGCAGGTTGGTAAGGGATTATCAAAAGATAAAAAGGCTAGGAAACTTGCTCTTCAGCACTGGCTTGAAGCTGTAAGTTGTTAAAAGTCATCCTTCACCATTACAGCTTTTTGTACTGCATTATTGGTTGTTAATTTTTGGTTCCGCTATTTACAGATTGATCCACGGCATCGATATGGGCACAATCTCCATTTTTATTATGATTGTTGGCTTAGCTGTGACAGTCGGCAACCCTTTTTCTACTGGTAAGATACCTCATGATGATTAAAATAAAGATTAACAGGTATTGTGTTCTTGTACATGCATATCACATTCGAGATCTATATTAACTAACTTTACAAAATTCTAGGTTGGATGTTGGAGAAGGGAGGGATTGTGATATTCATGACTGTCCAAGATCAAAGCTTCAACAACAGTGCATCAAGTATTTAGGCCCTGTAAGTAGCTTATACCAACTTTCAGTCTTGTTTTGGCTTGAATTCACTGTAAATTATGGGGTTTTGGACTGACCAAAATTTATGGATGCATTTTTAACATTGCAGAAAGAGAGGGAAGCATATGAAGTGATTGTTGAAGACGGAAAGTTTCTCTACAAGCAGTCTCGGCAGTTTGTTGATACTTCTGAGGCAGCCAAAAATACTAAATGGATCTTTGTTCTAAGTACAATGAAGAAGTTATATGTGGGGCAGGTATATTTTTGTCTTTGGATGTGATTTTTGAATTGCACTTAAACAACTTCAAGAACTTTTCTAATAGAAGTATCAACCTGCAGAAAAAGAAAGGTACATTTCAGCATTCAAGTTTTTTGGCTGGTGGAGCTACATCTGCTGCTGGAAGATTAGAAGTGACTCATGGGATCTTACAGGTCATTGACCAACTGATACTATAAAATTCTTATCTTCAAATGAAACACTTTAATCATGCTAGTGAATCTATATGAACAGGCTATCTGGCCACACAGTGGACACTACAAACCTACAGAAGAAAACTTTCAAGAATTGATCCATTTTTTGGAGGAGAAAAATGTAGATTTAACCGATGTCAAGGTCTTTATATTTACTTTGTCTCATGCTTTTTTTTTTTTACAATTAGAAAAAGCAATTAACTCATTTTCAATTGTCCTCCAGAATTCTTCTATTGACGAGGAAGAAGCAGTACTAATCAAGCAAAGTAGCTGTAATAGTGGTTTTAGACGTGATTCTTCAGAATCAGATTTGGTTAGAAAAGCTACACAGTCTGAAGAGAAAGAGTTTACTACTGAACCAGAAAAAATGCTGAAACAATCCAGTATTCGTAGGACAAATGTTACCATATCGATACCAGATAATACACCCTTCCTTGAAAAGTTGAAGAATGAATCTGAAGTACAAGATCAGCCAAGTCCTTGCATATCTCCTATGGCAGCTTCACCGGGTATCGATAAATCGACAGAAAGAGCAACTCCCTCTAAAGGGTACATGTCCCCTAAGTGGAGTTTGTTTGAGGAAGATCAGGAACAAGATCAAAATATAGTGCCGGAGGAATCTATACTTCGTAGGATCATGTCAAAGAAAGGATTGAAATCTTATCAGTTGGGGAAGCAGCTTTCTTCCAAATGGACTACAGGTGCTGGGCCTCGCATTGGTTGCATGAGGGACTATCCAGTTGAGCTTCAATCCCATGTATTAGAGAAAATGAACTTATCCCCAAAGAGTTCTGGGCAATCAAGAACTCCATGTTCTTCCTCACAAAACTCGTCACTTGGAAATTCATCTGGAAGTGAAAGTTCAGTGGTTTATTCATCACCTAGATGCTTTAACTGCCCAAGTTCCTTGTCTCTTTCATATGAAAGAAGCAACAGCTTTCATAATAGTTACAGTATCCAGTGTTAGATTATAGAGAGATTACTTCATTCATTTCTTTTGTTTTTTTTTCATTTTCCGAGAAAGGCTCTTTCATTACATTGATTCACTTTTGTAGTTCTGACATGCAATTGAGAAACAAAGCATCCAAAACGATTTCATTGATTCTGTAGTTTATATATTTACAAGAACAGTTGAATTGTTCGCCAAAAAGAGAACATTCAGTAAGTACAAATTATAGCCGTTTGATCAAAAGTTAAATCATTTAATCTGAACCGTTAATAACAGTGTCTTATTTGCTCTTCATAGCAACTACACTTAAAAACATATTTGTAGCTTCATCAGATGAAGCCCTTGTAAGGTGAAATTTGATCAATTGATTTTTTGTTGCAAATTTTTGTAGATTGCAGTTATTTGTATTTACAGATAAATTGTCAACTTAGAAAATGGAGATTAGCATGCTTTGTGTTGAAATCTGTAGAAGAGTCATGAAATCTGATTAAAACGAAATAAAGCCTACTGTTTGTAATAAATCACGTGGAGCGCAGACAATAAGATAACCAATTTTCAGTGGTGTTGAAACGAAATAGGGGCATTTAATACAGCTTTCTTCAAAGTTTGAAAGACAAGTTCTCACTTCATGGATGCTCATAACTGACCATCTTCCTAAATTATCAAGTTGTATTCAATCCCCAATCTTGGCCAACAAAGTTCATAGCCATGATTCATGAGTTTTGTTGCTGTGACAGGTTGAAAATAGTCCATCTTCACTCTTTGTTGGTGGGTGAAGACCCAGCCACTTTGCAACTTGTAGAGCAGTTGTAGAGCAGCAGATACAAAGTCATAGTGTCCACTTCTCAAATTCACAGAAAACAAACTTTACCCTTAACTGCTTGAGACCAAAGTTCATAGAAACAAGAACTCCTTTGATTGCAGGCCTTCTATGACTAGTGATCATCAACATCTATCAAATAGAAGTGAACATTATGTGCCCAGCACAGATGAAGTTCCTGACAAAACCAATAGAACCTATATATCCAATGAGTAAAGTGTGTTTTTATCCTCTCTTGTTTTTAAGAGTGAAACAAGCCACCACTGCTGCCTCTGCTTTTCATTCCATTGCTGGATGTCATATGTGCCTACAGTCTCTCTGGATGAAATCCTTCCCCACATTGCCAGCAATTTTTGCAACACAAACTGAGTAAGTGAAAAGCAATCACCACTGACATTCATATCACATTCATTATCAACCATTCTCATCAAATGAAAAAATTTAAACAAATAAGTCTTAAGATTTACATCACATCGTAACTATGAACATGTAATTTGGCTAAGTATGAATGTATTGAAATGTTATCATGTAGCCAAAATTATTACTGATTCTTATTTCATGCTATAAAATGTTACGGTGGTATTGTGTGTATGGAGGACGGCGGGTCCGCTTACTCATAAGCGGACAATCGGATCTTATTCAGGGAGGTCAAATATTGATCGTTGATCCACTTGTCGGCGTCTATCGACTAGTCTGTGCCACGTTGGAAATTCAATATTTTTGTTTATTCATTATGATATTGGGAAGGTGAGAATTATGCTATTTGCGGGTAGGGTTAGGTAGGGACGACCAATTACCTTGACCGATAAATATTCGAAAAAATGTTCGAAAAATTTATGATCAAATCAATTATAACTCAATAAAAATAATTTATATATATATTTATTTATTTATTTAATCCAGTAAATAATTTTAATTTTTTATTTATCATAAATAATTATTTTATATTAGAGATGTGATAAGGGTCTCCTGTTTTTACTGTAAAATTAATTTAGATCGTTTTATTATAAGAATAATTTAAATTAAATTAAATTTTTAAAAGAAAATCAAATCCCTACTTCCTTTTTTTTTGTTGAAATGCAAAATTTTTCAAATATAGGCTTATTTAAACTTTTTCCTTTACATTATTGAGTCAAATACTCTTAATTGGACTTTGCATTTACTTAATTGAATAAAAATCCAAAAATATTTAAATTTTTATATTTTATTATACATTTCAACAATAACCCGAATTTTAAAAGCTTATTCTAAAAATGATTATGACTTGTTCAATGTTCCTAATTAGGATGAGATTTTTATGGATCTTTTTTATTGATTAAAAAATACTAAAATTTGGCCACGATGACCATGAAATAAAAGTTTTAAAAATGGTTAAACATAATCTAAATTGTAAAATAAAATCATAAATATTTGATTGAAAAAAAAATTATCATCTACTTATGATATTTTCTTTTTAAAATGTATACATTACCTACCAGCCGTTGGCCTGTCACGTCACTATCGTCATGACCACGTCATAGTGGCAAACCCGTAATAATATCTAACTCTAAGCCTCAATACAACCCCACCACCCTCTTCTTCATCTTTCCCGACCAACCTCCACTCCACTCACCACCGCCGCCGACGACCAATCTCGCCGGCGAACCGTCGCCGGCGAAGGAGAGGATGAGCGGTCCGGCAGCGGAGCCGCTAGGACAGAGCGTGATCAAGATCATATCCAACCTCTGCTTCTCCATCTTCGTCTTCTCCGTGCTTGTCTTCACCGTCATTGCCGTCACCTACCAGGCCCCCGACCCTTGGCTCGAATCATCCGTCGCCCTCACCAAGGTCCTCTCCTCCGTCCGCAACTCCACCTTCCGCACCGACGACTCCCTCCTCAACACCGGCGAGGACCTCGTCCCACTCCCCTCCCCTCCCCAGGCTGCACCGTCGCCGGAGTCCTCGCCGGAGCTCGCCCTGCTGTCGGCGAACGCGACGGGGACGAACTGCACCGACGACCTGACGGCGCGGCCGATCGACTGCGCGGCGGATCCAAGGGTGCTGGCGGCGGTGGGGGCCTTCAACCAGCGGATCTTCAAGTCGATCGTCTTCCTCGACTACCAGACGCCGGCCCCCGGCGGCCGCCCCAACGAGTGCGACGTCGCCTGGCGATTCCGCAACAAAAAGGAGAAGTCTTGGCGCCGCTACCGCGACTTCCGCCGCTTCTCCCTCGCCCTCGCCGACGACTGCTCCCTCGCCGTCGCCGACGCCGGCCGCTGGCACTCCGGCAAGAACGCCCGCCGCCCCATCCGCCCCACCACCTCCACCGCCACCGCCACCCCATCCACCTCGCCGGCGTACGAGACGATCAACGACACGATACCGACCATCGAGTCCGAATCAGCATTCCGAAAGGGGAGGTATCTGTACTACTCCCGCGGCGGCGACTACTGCAAATCGATGAACCAGTACCTCTGGAGCTTCCTCTGCGGATTGGGGGAGGCGCAGTTCCTCAACCGCACCTTCGTCGTAGATCTCAACATCTGCTTATCGGCCAGCTACAATCCCAGCAACAAGGATGAGGAAGGTAAGGACTTTCGGTTCTACTTCGACTTCGAGCACCTCAAAGACGCCGCATCGGTGGTGGAGGAGACCCAGTTCCTCCACGAATGGAAGATCTCAGAGCGGGCCGCGAAGAAGACGGCGGGGGCGGCGACGAAAAAGAAGAAGAACCAGGTGAGTGTTCGGAAGGTGCCGAGCTACAAGACCACCCCAATGCAGCTCAAGAAGGACAAAAGCACCATTCTTTGGCGGCAGTTCGACTCGCCGGAGCCGGAGAATTACTGGTACAGGGTCTGCGAGGGCACGGTGGCGAAACACGTCAGCCGGCCATGGCGGGTGATCTGGAAGTCGAAGAGGTTGATGAACATCGTGTCGGAGATCAGCGGCCGGCTGGACTGGGACTTCGACGCCGTCCATGTCGTCCGCGGCGAGAAGGCGGCGAATAAGGAGCAGTGGCCGAACCTCGACGGCGACACCTCGCCGGCGGCGATCCTCGGCAAGCTCACCCAGCTCGTGCATCCATGGCGAAAGCTGTATATTGCCACGAACGAGCCTTTCTATAACTATTTCGACAAATTGCGGTCGCAGTACAGGGTGCACCTCTTGGACGATTTCCAGGAGCTTTGGGGGAATAGGAGCCAATGGTACAACGAGACCATGGCGTTGAACGGCGGCAAGCCGGTGAGCTTCGATGGGTACATGATGGTGGAGGTAGATACGGAGGTGTTGTACAGGGCGAAGACGAGAGTGGAGACCTTCTACAACTTGACCAAGGACTGTAAAGATGGGATTGGTACCTGCTGATACTTGTTCTTGTTGTTTTCCAATATGGTTTATATTTTTTGTCCCTTTTAGTCTCGTTTATTGCTATTGATTTCTTGTTGTATGCCTGATATGTTGTTACTGGGGGTTGAGATGTTTAAAGGAAGTGGTTTTACAGGTTGTTAATGATGGTTTATTATTGCTCTTCCCTTCCTTGTGCTGGTTAATATACTTACTGCTATTATTGTTATTAGGTTATGCTTACTGTTTTAGAATCATATCCCTCTTCTCTTTTCGTCTTAGTGATTAAGAGTGAGATACAAACGAGGGCAGTTTTTATGAGGCTAGAATGGAATGCACATTAACACACTTTTGGTTGTTTAATCTAGTTTGCGGTTTGTTGGTAATAATTTGTTTCTGTTACTAGTATGCACTGGGTAGACGATACTGGTCTAGTGTGGAAACGAAAACAGAGAGATAATAGAATATATCTGTAAGTGAACTTTTTTTATGGTGACTATTGATCTGCAAAATAACTTGTCTAATATTTAGAGACTGAACAATCGATACAAATATGCACTTACTGGAAACCCTAGCAGATAAAATGGTGGTGATATAGCAGGACTAGAAACTGATAATTAAAAAGCTTTAAACTTAGCAGGACTGTAACCTTTTTAATGCTAGGC
Organism: Piper longum; assembly: GCA_032619315.1. NCBI lineage: Eukaryota > Viridiplantae > Streptophyta > Magnoliopsida > Piperales > Piperaceae > Piper > Piper longum. The sequence continues at coordinate 7,785 of JAVDBV010069258.1, forward strand.
TTCAAGGAACAAGTGTAATTTCGAGTACAAAGAATCAATCACTGATTGATGGGATGACATAGATAGAAAAATGAACATAGGATGAGTGGTTGGAACAAGTACTAGTTTTCCCCATTCATTGGGTATGGCTTACTCCCATTGTATTGTAGAAAAATTCTATAAGCTGGCAAGCAGATCTGCCTATGTTATTTGAAACTGAGTGTGTAGTTGTGATAGAATGTGTGATGGATTTACATAAAGAGTGATACGAGATCCAGTATGATATCTCTTACAGAAGAGAATTTATTATTTTGAACAATTGATACTAATAAATTAGCATGACTGTAGATATTATGTGTAGTAGAAAGTAGGTAGTTACAGCAGTTGGGAAGAGATATAATATCAAAATATTGTGTCAATTGTATTTTCTTTACACTCACAAAAAGGGAAGGAGAAATCAAGTTGGATAGGAGCTTTCTTGAAGCTGATTTTGTGATAGATATGGCATTGCCTTGATCTTAACTTATTAAATATCTATTGTACATTTATGATGTTGGAAATATTTAGTTTTGTTCATTACAATTCCTATGGGTTAATTCAATTCTTTTTGTTTATGCTAAAATATTATGGATTAGTTATTTACTTCAAAATGAGAGGCAGCCTGGCGCACAAACACTCCTGCATGTGCGTTGTCCGTGGTAAGGTTGGACCAGAAAGGGTCTATTGTACTTTGTAGAGCTTTGATTTACTTGTGGTGAAATATCTCTCAAACAATATAATATAGAGTCTTTTTCATTTGTGGTTATGGTGAGGCACTTGTCAGTTAAAATACAAAAAAAAATTTCAAATGAAATCCGAAGAAAATTCAAACTTGTGATGAATTGCTCAGAAATTGAAGTCAAGCTGCAGGAAGCAGCTTAGAAGCTTGCATTTCAAAGCTTTGGGCTATGCATCATGCTAATGTCATAATATAGGCAAAACCAGTTAAAGATTCTGCTCTGAAGACCCTCGGTTCTACGGTTGGAAAATTCAGAGGTTCATTCATAAGAACTTGAAGGCATCATTGGACAAAAATTCATGTTATTGTGGTGAACCATTATTGTTATTGATTTCTTGTTTGTGTTTAATATATATCTGGTGTTGCTACATGTAGAAGTTCTGATTTACCGTTTGCTGCAGATGCTGTGTTACTTGTACTGTTTGCTTGTGTTGTTTAGTGTACAGAGCCATTTTTGCATTTGTGTTTATGTTTTCTGTTGTAGATGATCTTCCAATTAATAGCAGCTAGCTTTGGAACTTTTATGATCAGAGTTGGTAAACTTGGTATGAACATTTTAACAATTTCACGATTGTGTTGAAACAAAAACTTGTACACTGGTGGAAGGATGTAGAAATTTGAAGATGTGAATTTTCAAAACTTGAGTGCAGAGCATTAACTTTGGTGACAGTGATCATGTTGGCCTCTAAAGAACTGTCGAAACTGGATATGTTTTGAGATGAATACAGTTATCACCTTGATCTTAATTCATTTCCATTCATACGCCTTCTTTTGCAATATTTTGTAGTGCAACTGCATGGGAGGAATTCACTTGATATTGTTGCTTATGGTAATTCCTCTATCTGTTTGGACTCATCAATGTAGAAATCTCTGTATTTTGTAAATCATTCAAGTTCTCAAATGAAATTTAATGAGGACCTTTATCAAATGTCCACGACAAAAATTTATAAAGCTTTTAAACTAAAAAAAAATGCCCACGACAAAATTTTAAGAAAATTCAGTCTGGTGATGAGCTTCTCAGACAAGAAGAAAATTTAGTCTGGTGATGAACTTTTCTGGAAGCTCGAAAAATCAGGGTTCTGGGGCGAGGGCTACCCAGTCTCTGTTCCAGCTATTGGCCGGTGCAACATGCTGGTGAGATGGTGCATATTCCTGCTCAATTTTACAAAACTAGTTAAAACAACCATATTCGAAGAACACACAATTTTGCAGTCGAAACTTTCAGAAGTATTCACCTCCATCTTTTGGATCAACTCTGCCGGCGTTGCAGCCGAAATGACTATGCTTCTGGACGAGGGTTTGATGAAACCTTCTTCAACTCCTTTGTCGAAAAGTGCCAGCAAACAATCGTAATAACCATCTACATTCAGCAAACCCACCTGGGCACAGTTCACTGAATCTAATTCAATATACTGATGTTGGTTTCTAGTTTCATAAATTATGGCATTGCAGAAATTGTAACTGGGAAAGCAACTGTTACTTCTCGTTCTTACCGGTTTGTCATGAATCCCAAGTTGAGCCCAGGTGATTATTTCCAGCAGCTCTTCCAATGTTCCATATCCACCTACAAAGAGCCAAACAGCTTTTTCTTAGCAAAAGGTAGTAAGGACTAGATGCTTTGCAAGGTTGCATGCCAGAGTGACACAATGATTTTCTTGTGATTTAACTACCATGGTTCAAAGAGTACAATGCATGTTGAAACAAATTTGTATGGAGCCTATCTAGCTCGATGAAGAAATAAGATCGGTGTCTTCTAATATAGTTATTTGGTAAATGATCATATGATGATGAGGACGACGACGACGATAAAAAGTAAACCATTAGGCAGAATGGACGGAATGCAATGAGGCAAACACCTGGAAGGGCTATGAAAGCATCGGCCTGCTGAGCCATCTCAGCTTTTCTTTGATGCATATCAGGTACAATCATCACATCCCCTACAGCATGACCAGAGATCTGAAACATATTTGCAGGCATCAAAATGATATCTCACTAATACGTAATCATGGAATATACACAAATATTCAATGAAGAATTTATAAAAACGAACATTTCAAGCTATAGTTTCTGAAAGTTCTAGTTCCGTACTCATACCTCTATTGGCACAAGAGCAGCAGGAATAACTCTAGCAGAATAAAGAAGCCCAAAAATCCAACTCAGAGACTGACTTTGATGGTAGATTGGTTTCAACAAAAAATCAAATCCATGATTATATAAAGCTCTTATTCTCTTACCCAAGGACATGGCATCCACCAGTGTGCAAAGTTTCGGATATCAATCCCATAAGGCCAACACTACCTCCTCCATATATTAAATCTATCTTTCTCCTCACCTGAGCAAGGAAACACCATCCAAAACCCAACAAACATCAAACGCATAACGAAGAACACTTAACGTTATGACTATGAAAAAAGATTGTAGACTTGCCAATTCATTGCCAAGCTCACAAGCAGCATCACTGAAAACCTTTCTATTCCCTGAATGGCTTCCACAGAAGACACAGACCCTCTTGAACTTGGCCACGGTTGCATCCTCCTCCATCTCCTTCACCGGCCTTCTCTGCAACAATATTCTCCTTGTCGACGACCCGTGAAGTGGAAGGGGCGGCGGTAATTAGAAATGGGTCTCCGTTGCTGGTTCAATTATTGCATCATCTACTGTAGGGTTGGATGTATGCTGGACCATGGACCCTGTGACAGACAAGGTCCACGGGCTGTTTAGTTTAGTTCATTGGATTCCGTCAAAAGTAGAGATTACTTCTCATCATTTTGTTCCTTTTGGGTTCTCATGAAAATCTTTCTGCAGCATGGCTAGATTCTTTGCTCTTCTTATTGCAGCATGAATGATCCTGGTAAGAGACAAGGCCTAGCATGTGGTCATGTAAAATTCGGTTTAGATCTTATAAACGTGTTTACCATGAATGATCATGGTAACAAATTTCGATCTTGAAAACGTTCGAGTTATTCATGTTTTACGTGAATTATTATTAATTTATTTTAATTTACTTATATTTTTTTTGAGATGTTCAATATAATATTTATGCATAGATTATTTTTTAATGTGATTATTATAGTTAAAAAATTTTATAATTTGGGGGAATTTTTAGGTGCAGTTCGGTGTGGATTTTTTGTTACCAAAAGGTCTTTTTGAAAATTCGGTTGCAAACTGACCGAATGTTCACGCTTATTTGTAATGAACAGTTTCTTTATTGTCAAATGAAGACTGTTAGGCCTAATTTTCATATTATGTAGTTAAATATATTTCCAGGAAAAAATAATTTTAATTTTTAAACCGTAGAACAGAAGCTAACAGGCCCTTCACAAGTCTATATGGGCCAATGGTAGTGAGCCAGTTAACCTTAGAAATTTTAAGGTGGTTATTGATCATAAACCCATCTCTTATGAATACAATAAAAAATTCAATTAGAATTTAGAACTTATCTTGACATTACTAAAAATTATGATATTTAATGTCTAGGAAGCATCATAGACCCATACCCATTGTATGACTTTTTTTGGGGAAAAATTTATTTGAGATACGTCTTATATAGTTTATATGAGTTATATATTTAATTTAAATATTTTTAGTGGGTATCACAAATCATATTTATATGTTTTAAAAGTAGAAAGTTGATAAAATTTTATTTATTTTTGACACTGATTTATTTTTGAATTTTTAAAAGATGCATAAGTTAATAAATATTTTAAAATAATTTATATTAAAATTAATTTGATAATAAAGATGAAAGGGGATTGTACCAAAATTTTATAATTACCCAAGGGATAGACACTTGAGCCAGCTTCAAATGTTACAAAAAAATAAAATAATTTTGCTTGACTTAAACTTAATTTTGTTGAGTCACAGTCAAGTTTGAGTGAAACTCAGGACAACATGGTTGAAATAAATTCAATAGAAACTAATATTGCAACTCAATCCTTGAATGATTATAATTAATTATCAACAGAATATCTTTGTTCATGGTCTCATTTACTTTCTTTCATGGAGCTCTTCAAGAAAAATAATTATTGATTAAATCAGCATGTACTTATTCAGCTCATTATTGAACTTCAGATTTCATCAAGCTGTAATCAATTTATAAATTGATATTATCTTTACATGCATATAGACTTTCTAGTCGAGCTTAGTGAAAAGCCTACATATTATTATTATTTGATATTTTTAATGCTTATTGGTGATGCAGCTAATTAAATGTATGGACTTTCATCGTCTGTGAAGGTTAAACTTATTTAATCAAAAAATAAAATCATATATAAAATTACTTATCTTGTAGTATCTCGTATATGCAACAAAAATTGGACTTCTGATCTACATAAAATTACGAAATGAAAATTATCTAATTCTCAAAGGTTAAACCAGGCCTCAAGAGTTATCTTAGACGAATAATCGAAATCGTATTGTAACATGTGTCTCATTCTAACTGGTAGTAATATTTTTTAGTTGATAACTTTTTATCAAAAGATTGTTATTTTTAAGAGATGTGTAACCTTTGATTAATAAATAGATATTACAACAAACCCGTAACATCTGGTATTGTGTTCTAATAACCTTCGTCCCGAGGTTGCATGCTTTGTTAAAACAAAATAAAGAAATCTTAGTCATCGTCGTCCCTCCACAAATAATTATGCTATTACTATAATATGCCTCTGTTTTACCGCTCATGGACAAATGGCTTACACACCCAAAAGCCGGCTTTGTTTTATTTTGCCTTGAACAATAGGAAACTAAGTGCAAAAACTTCACACTTGCAAGTAAAAGCACCCTTCAGAATTGCATCAAATAATCAAACCCATCTTTAGATTCAACATTTCACATTGAATCAATTCGCATATAATCCAGCCGTCTTTCCACTGCATTGTAGTAAATTTCATTAAAGATAACCTATAAAAAAAAAATAAAACCTCAATTAGTTTAGAATAATGTTATGCACATTACTAAAATTTTCTTCACTTATCTCCCCCTTGAATTTAATTGACTTATGAATTTAGTCACATAAATCGTGAGCAATTTTTTAGATCAATCAAATTAAAGCGAATACTTTTTTTGTGGTGCACAAAAAATTTCCCATAGTTTATGCAAAGGAATAACGTCCACTACACAGAACCAAACGCTACCTTCCCAACAGTAACCAACAAAACACAACTCACGTCCCTTTGGTGTATAAAAGCTACCGCAAACTCACAATTCTCTCCACTGTGTTCTAAAGTTTGAGAAAACAAGAACAATTTGTTTGTAGACAAGATGATGCCCAAACCTTGTAATCTCCTCTACATTGTCACGTTCTTGTGCCTATCTTCCATGGTGCAATTGGTGCAGCCTTCTCCGCAATTAATCAATGTCTGGCCGATGCCCCGCAACCTCTCATGGCCAATCCCGGCGGCCACCACACTCCCCACCACCTTCCGGATATTCACCCCGCCGCACCACCACCTCCGCCTCGCTGCCGCAAACTACCTCAACCTTATTCTCTCCGAACACTACCACCCCATCGTACCCCCCACTATCAACAGCACCACTTCCACCTCCTACCCCCTAACCAACCTCTCCATCCACGTCGCCGACCTCGCCGCCCCGCTCCAGCACGGCGCCGACGAGACCTACACTCTCACCATCCCCACCTCCGGCGGCGCCGGCTTCATCACCGCCGCCACTGCATGGGGGGCCCTGAGGGGGCTTGAGACGTTCTCCCAGCTGGTGTGGGGAGGTGGGTCGTCGGCGTTGATGGTGGCGGTGGGAGTGGAGGTGTGGGATGCGCCGTTGTTCTCCCACCGGGGGGTCATTTTGGACACATCTAGGAACTACTACCCGGTGGAGGACCTGCTCAGGACGATCAGAGCCATGAGCTACAACAAGCTCAACGTCTTCCATTGGCATATCACTGACTCCCACTCCTTCCCTTTGGTTCTTCCCTCCGAGCCGGACCTCGCCGGAAAGGGTGCGTACTCGCCGGAGATGGTGTACACGCCGGCCGACGTCCGGCGAATTGTTGAGTATGGGATGGAGTTCGGCGTTCGAGTCATGCCCGAGATCGATATGCCAGGTATGGTTTAGCCTTAAATCTTAATTAGGCACGCCCACTCTTTCGCTTAAGCCCCAATCAAACAAGGATAATTTATAGGTTCTTTCACTAGGCTCAACTAGATATTTTTATAAAAGTTTGATATGATTTTATAGACGGGTTGAATCTCCTACTTATCTTTAGAGTGCGACTAATAACTTCCCTTGTATAACCAGAGAAGAGTTTAAAACTTTGAAAGAGAGGGAAGGATTTAATAAACGAACGAGGCAACTTCGTGGAAATTATATAATTGGAAATTGAGCTGCATTAGTTTCAAGCTAGGTCAAGTGTGCCCATCCTAGGACAGTTTCATACGTGGTGTTTCTAAGAATAATGTGTGGTCGAGGTTAATGTGGTTTATCAAACCCACTCGATCTTAATTTTTTTTTTTCAAATGATTCAACAAATACCTATTCTTACGTGAGTGCATGTCTGCTGTACAAAATGTGGATCCAAGCAGGGCACACAGGATCATGGTCAGAGGCTTACCCGGACATAGTTACATGCGCCAATATGTTCTGGTTGCCATCCGGAGCAGATTGGGCAGATCGACTCGCATCAGAACCCGGAACCGGCCAGTTGAACCCACTCCAACCCACAACCTACCAGGTTATCCACAATGTTTTAAAAGACATGGCCGACCTCTTCCCAGAGTCCTTCTACCACGCCGGCGCCGACGAGATCGTTCCCGGCTGCTGGAAGGCCGATTCCGCCGTCCAAGACTATCTTGCCGGAGGTGGGACCTTGAGCCAGCTACTGGAGAAGTTCATCAACCAAACCCATCCCTACATCGAGTCGCTGAACCGGACCGCCGTTTATTGGGAGGACGTGGTTTTAGACCAAACCATAAGTGTTAACCCCAGGCTGCTACCCCCGGCCACCACAATCCTGCAGACCTGGAACAACGGCCCGAGCAACACGAAGCGGGTCGTGGAAGCGGGCTATCGGGTCATTGTCTCCTCTTCTGATTTCTACTATCTAGATTGTGGCCATGGGGACTTCTTAGGCAATGATAGCCGGTATGATCGACAAATGAGTGATGACCCCGGGCAGCCGTTCAATTACGCTGGCGGTGAGGGGGGCTCGTGGTGTGGACCGTTCAAGACATGGCAGAGAGTGTATGACTACGACATAACGTACGGGCTAACCGATGGAGAAGCGGGTCTAGTGTTGGGAGGGGAGGTGGCACTGTGGTCGGAGCAAGCAGGGCCAGCAGTGGTAGACGGGCGTTTGTGGCCACGGACGTCGGCGATGGCCGAGGCATTGTGGTCCGGCAATCGTGAGGCGGGCACGGGGAAGAAAAGGTATGCGGAGGCGACCAACCGGTTGAATGAGTGGGCAAATCGTATGAACGGACGAGGGATCGCAGCCGAACCGATCCAACCCCGGTGGTGTGTCACGCACCCGAACATGTGCAACTTTGTGCAGTAACATAGTTTAACACAATAATGCCTTGTTAAGATTTAAAGGTAATGTTTTTCAATTGTCTAAGTCTACTAAAGAAACAAAGGTAATGTTTTTCAATTGTCTAAGCCTACTAAAGAAATTTATATGGAGTAAGAGTTGGTCATTCGGGCCTTTAAAAGAGATTTTAAAACAGGTTTCACGGATCTTTCTTAATTCAAAAATTACTTTAAGAAATAAAGTTTTTTCATTAACCTATATACAATTTATTAACATCATCTACGATTGATGTGAGATAAACGTAATAATTCTCTCCTTTACACACCAACGAAACTGATAGCCTAAAAGAGAATTGAAATAGGTTTTACAAAATCTAGTTCAATAAATAAGATTTTTTTCATTAACATATATACAACTCACCAAAATCATATACGACCGATATAGAATAAACCCAACAGGAAATCCTAAATTGATCACCCATCGGTGCTAGCTATGATATATAACACATACACAAGACAAACTTTGATTAACTATTGATGGTTCGGGTGTTAAACAATTGGCCTAGCCTCACTGTTAAACAATTGGTCTAGTCTCAAACATAAGTATGTAATAACACATTAGAACTTATTAATTGCCAAAAATAATTTTTTAAACAATTAATGACCAATATATTTCAATAAAATAATTGCGTACATGGTAAATCACTAAACATGTGGATATTGAAACCTTCCGAGTTCTGAACTACTAAGTTAATCATATAACCAAATAAGAAAATAATATTCTTAAATTATAGCTTCACATTTAACACCCTTAAAGCTAATTAAGATCAAGCATGTACTATTAAGGACGTGCTTATAAAATTTTAATTTATTTTTATC
>JAVDBV010069259.1:0-21359 GCA_032619315.1 Piper longum
TGAGAAACATGTCCCCTCAATAGATGTTATATTTTTGGCTTTTTTTTTTCATGGCTCCCTCCTACACCATACACTAAAATCTCCAAACTTCAGCAATTACCCAATAATCTAAACAAAAAACTGTATCTACATTGAATAAATGTCTGGAATTTCAAAATTTGTCTAAAAGTCAAGGCAAAAAAATATAATAAGCAATCATTTTTTATGAAGAAAAAACAGCTAGCCATTATTATTATCGCGATTATATATAAATTAGTAACCATGGTGAGCAACAGTTAATAAAACTATTATGGAGAAATGGGTAAGTTTCTGAAATGTACAGTGACACAAAAAAAGGGATACTTGAAGTGATACACGTAGTATTGCTGCACAAAAACATATCAGCAGTAGAAAGAAGGCACCAACTGCTGATATACAATCATGGAAGAAAGATGAATCTGGTGCAACATACAACAGCATCGTAAATCACTTGCTAGGTTATTGTTGGCAGCTTGGAAATTAAGCTCTCTCCAATACTAGCTAAATTAAAATGATTGGCATTCAAGCTTTTGACAAGGCATCTGGTATTCGAGTTTGCGAGATTAATTGTTATGTATGAAAAGGAACATGCTTTATGGTTTTAGTTACATTTAATTTGGCATATTGATTTAGTTTATCATTTAGAATTAATTGTATCTCCTAGTTATTATGGATTATTTTGACATATTTGCGTAGGGATATATATACAATGTTCCTTTCGATCAAAATCATGGAAGAAAAATAAAGTCTTGCAGCATAATTTTTGCAGGAAATAACTTCTTTAAAATTAGATTAATTTTCGTGAGACGATGTTTTAGATTAAAACGCAACAACTTCCGCGCGAGTTTCAAATTAAACACAAGTTTAGCAGGTTGAATAAGGTTAGGCATCGATGATGAGGATTTGAGATCATATGTCGTCTTTAAACCAAGGTTATGGTTTGAGAAATCACTGTCTGCATTAAAAATGGATTAAGCACAGCAAATGACAATTCTCTGCAGGAAAAAACAACTGAACTATATTAAGAATTTATATATAATTAAAACCTAATCTAATGCCGATCAAGATCTCCTTTATTTGAACTTGTAACACAAATACGAGGCAATTACACAAACAAGTGCAACAAGAGACTTAGATGGCACACTTACACAAAATGACTGTTTATTTGATCATTACATGAGTATGTCAAGAAATAAAAAAGAATAGAAATATTATAAAGGAGATTAGCAAAGATACAGTCAACGACGAGCATACAACAAATTATAAGTTGTGTTCATAGTCGTTTAAGTTTGTAATCACGTGTAAATTGAATAAGAACAAGTGAGGAACAAGAAAGAACAGAAAAATGGCAGTGTTCGTTAGAATCACAAACACTAATTCCATCACCTTGAACTTTCCTAACTGCTCTTCTAAATGAAAGAATGACAGATGAATTAAAGCAGACAGTATTTGATTTTTTCTGCAAGGGTTGGATCAAAGAGCAAAGCCATTAGGTTTCTAATCATACACAACTCATGATATCAAGGCCATACTGATAAGAAAAAACTTCTACATTATTTGAAGTAAATTAGGCGGATGACAGGTTTCTTTTATAAAAAAAACTGTAAATATATATTTAAAAAAAAGAATTAAAAAGACCAGAACCTTAGGTGAAAATTTAGTAAATAATGTACATGATCAAAATGAATTCAAACAAGCCAAGGATAATAATCCACAAGTCAACTGTTATTTGCTTTTTAAAAAATAAAATGAAGCCAACCAAGCAAATAGGATACCAACCCAACTGCTTAATAAACCATAAGAACTTTATGTCTAATCAATCCAAATAAAATTTCTACACAAGCCCAAGTCAAGACACCCACCAGCTCATCTTTCCTCAAATCATGGTACATAGTCAACATCCGCCCTTTAAAATAGAGAAATAAGAATAAAAAGCCCTCTGCACAGGTCAAGATTTCAATCTCTTTCAGGAAAGAAACACATAGTCTCCAACCCAGAAACCTTTTCCCTGGATTCTGTAGTATATATCAAAACCTTTGTTAGGCACCATTTACAGCTAACATGGAAGCGAGTTGGCCGCCCATGTTTACGTACAACTCAAGCAATTATTCACCATTAATTTCTGATCTTACAAAAGGGGACCAATTTTTCACAGTGCCCATATTCATAGAGTTGACATTTTTTTGTTGTGTTCACACTGCAAATCTCACCAACCAGACACATGATATGTATCCCAATATTACCAGGTGCATTTAGAAACAATAATTAAGGACAATTACAAGAAACAAACTTGGACCTATATCTCCTCTCAGTCCTTTTCCATCATCCCATTACCATCAGAACCAGTAAGGTGGAAAGTACTGCTAGTCAGTTCTATATTTTAGGGTTTTGAAGCTGGTATATATACATATATATTTTAAGGAAATTAATATTGCATTATATATATATATATACATACATATATACATCTTAAATTAATATTGCATTATATATATATATATATATATATGTGTGTGTGTGTGTGTGTGTGTGTGTGTATTTAAGATGGATAATATGCATAGTTAAGTAATTACATAATAAATAAATTTCTTTTCTTGACAATCCATTGAGCTAGAGAGACTTTAGCTCGAGTAACATTCTTAAATACTCCAACTATCATATTAATATTATAAAAAATTGTAACTCTTTAAAATTAATGGAAAAAAAATATTAGAAAAAAAATGGGCTAAGGAAAGAAAATTAAGTATACCCACACATATATTTGCATCAATGGAAATGATGAGAGCATGGAAAGGGAACACAAGAACTGCATGCATGAAAAGTTTAGAAAAACAATGTAAATATATCATTCACACAATGCATGCCCAATTCCCAATAAAAACAAGAGGACCCAAGCCTCTGACCTTCAGATCTTCACCAACCTTTCCAAACCACACAAGAAACCAATCTTGTCAATCTGTCTACTAAAACTAAAAGAAACTAGCTTTTAAAAAAAATGGTAGGGAAGTAGAAGAGGCACTTAAAATAAAACCCAAGAAGAATAAGCAAATACAACCTTCTTCCCCATTGCTTAAAATTTAACATCAAACCTCCTTTACTTCTTCAACTTGATCAACAAAATGTCTGGCCCAAAAAATTGAAAATATTCTTCTCCAATATGGGCATATACATGGTCACTAGCTAAGACCTGGCGTGAGGGAAGAATTGCGTACCGGCCATGAATGCACTAAGAGGAGCAGCATATAGAGGCGTCGGCTCGACCGAAGTCGCTGACGTGGCCTCGGTAGCTCTGACGCCGGCCGAGCTCTCTCCGGTCGCGGGGAGAGCACGGTGGTGGTACTGATCGTGGGTCCCTGCCCCTTGGTCGTAGAGAATGCCGCGGAAGAGGTGGCCACCAATGGTGATGGAGGTCTGGTATGCATACTGCTCCTCCGGCTGCTCCACGCCACTCACCCTTACGCACCGGAACACCGCCGGAGAGCTCACCTCCGGCGGGAAGCTCCCCACCTCCGTCATCCCTCCTGCACCCACCCCACTATTCATGATCAAACCAAATCAACCACCTTTACCTCTTTATCATGTACAAGAGTACGTGCATATCAACACAAGAATATATATAGGTAGAATCCCAACATGTAGCACCGGACACCTTGCATTAATTTGATACAATGTACATAGGGATATTGGACCTTGCATGGGATGAAGGGTATGAAGAGAAAATGAACATCTTTGTGCTAGAAGAGAGAGATGGCGTGCAGTACGTTATATATCTTCATTGGTACAGATTACTTTGAGGAAGAATTATATTTTTATACAAGAGAAAAGAGGATTCTAATATTCTGCAACGCATGCTCACATGATTGAAAGGTTTATTAGCCACAGGTAATTAAAGAATGTTAGGAGAAGCAACTTTAAACACATGACACATGAATACATTAACAAATGTTCCCATGATTTTGAAGTTATATTAGAGGCATACAAGGTGTTATTAACTTGTTAATGTAAGATGTTCTCATGCAAAGACTACAAATTCTCAAATAGACGAATCAAAAATTTAGAAAAAGAAAAAATTAGAGAGAGAGAAAGAGAGATGCAGTGATCTGTGATATTGAAAAGATAAATGACAAACAAGCTGGAAAAAAATCGATCACGAAAGACTTTCAATTTCTATCACAACCTTCTAATCAAGAACAGCAAAATCAAGCAAATGATCTTCTTAACATTCACAAGAAACAGATCAAAAGCTGTTAGCAAAAAAAAAAAGATAACCACTTTATAATTAGTACAAGAGATATTATTATACCGGAAGCAGTGGAAGGGAGCTGCAACCGGGTGCAAGAGGTCTGGTGGGGGTTTTCCCGGAGCCTCTTCGAGCTCTCTCCGGCGCCGACGGCGGAACCTCCTACGGCACCGCCGGAGAGCTGGAACTGTCGCTCGCGGCGACGGGAGGCGGGGACCCAAGTGCTCTTTACATGGGTATCGCAGTGGAAGCCCCGGCTCTTGCAGCAGGTCCTGCACCGCAGGTGCGAGCAGTCCTTCTTCGCCTGGTTCCCACAGTCTTGGCAGCTCCGGCTACCACCACCGCCACCTCCGGCGAGGCCCACGCCTCTCATGGCCCCCCAGCCGGCGGCCCTGGCCACGGCCGGGACGATCTCATGGCCCTCTGAGGCTTGGTCCATTGACATGTTGGAGCTCTCCCCGCCACCACCTCCTTGTTGATGTTGTTGTTGTTGTTGTTGGGCGTGCCATAGTTCCAAGTTTCGGTAGTGGACGGTGGGGTGGTAGAGGAAGAAGGGGGGGATCTCTTGGGATTGCTGGTTGCCTTGGTTGCTCTGGCTGCCTGGTCTCAACTGGAAGAAGCCGGACATTGTCGTCCCTCTTCCTCCATAGCAGACGAACAACCACTATCTTCCCACCACCTCCAGCAACCTTCCTCTTCCTCAACTCTGCTTGAGCTCGAGGCTTTTGTGGCTTTGTTGGAGCTCAATCAATCTGATAGGTCTCTGATCTTCTCCTTCCTCTGTTTCTTTGTCGCCTTCCTATCTCTGCTTCTTCTTCTTTTTTTGATTTTTTTTTCTGAGAGTGCAGCAGTAGCTCTGATCATTTACTACACAGAATTACAGTTCTGCCACGCCGCCATGGCAGCAGCTAGGTAGCAGCTGTCGCAGTAGCACAAAGTAACAGCAGCCCTTCCCCCTGCAACTCCAATTCAAGACAAGAGAAGTAGAGCAACCAAGCAAGCGTATCTCCCTCTATCTATTTCTATCTGATCTCTTCACACACATGCCTAACCTTTTTCTCGCATTCAATCTCTGCAACTTGAGCTCAATCACGGCCATTGGTTTGGATAATCCGACGGTGGGTTGGAGTGGTGGGGGACTAGTTTTCGGCCAGCTTTTTGTCTAGTCTGTCCTTGCAAAGCCCAGAAAAACCGCTGCTTTTATTTTATTTGGCTTTTAAATGAAGACATTCTACTGTTTTGAGCTCACCGTTCAAGGAGCAGTGGGGTGGGGATTGGGTGGAGGGGGCAGGCTTTGGCCCTGCGGGAATGATCTTGGAAAATGGACTACAGACAAATACATTATTTTCTCCTAATCCTAATCCTGATTAGCTTAATCTAATACCTTTCTTTGGAGTTTTATACATGTCTATATTTATTACATGTGCTACAATATTTGTATGCTCACACATGTTTAGAATCTCTGTTCACTTAATAGAGTAAATTATAATGCACCACTTGGCATTTTAATAGGTATATAGGGCTTAGTGGTTTCATAGTTTTAAAATGAGTGCTTTTAAGCAAAATTTTCTTGATTAGACTCGATTTTTCAAACTTCATGAGTTGTTCTATAATAAATAATTTTATAATTTACTCTTTTTTAAGTCAAGTTGTTTAAAATTTTAATTAAATTAATATTTTAAAGTAATTTAAATTAAAATTTTATTAATTTTAACGGTTAAAAATAATATATATTGATTTCACATATATTATTATTTATATAATTATAATTTTAATATAAATAACATTTAACTTCGAGTAGATTTGGATGGCCCGGTCTAGTCCAAGTTCCAAAATTTAAAATTATGATTCTTTTTTTTATATCATAATAATTTCAAGATATCTATTTTCGGGTAAACATGGAAAAAAGGTGAAAATACGTGATTTAGTGTATATGAAGTGGGGCTGTTAAAAATTTTTACTCGGTTGTTAGCTTAATTCACTTTTGAAATGCTTTATGGAATAAGAATCATGGGCCATCTAGACCCTTTACACAGACATTATTAAGAAAATTATGTATAATTTATTTTCATTTAAACGGTTAAAAAAAATGCCAACTTTACCAAGTAAAGTAATTTAAAGACTTCCCGATGAATTAGATTGAGCACGTTTGCCTTACAAACATGTTTTAATTAACCAATGTAAAAGGGAAAACTAGTGTAGAAGAGATTGACATTTTAGGGCTGCATGCATGATTGTAGGACAAAATGCCCATAATGAATTATAACCCGTGGGGCTGAAAACCTGTAGGTTAAAGAAGCTTTGAAAGCTAAAGCTCAATAATGACACTTAACTAGTCTATCTAATTGGTAATTACGTAAAAGTTTTACCTATGGCAACTTAACCTCTTGACTTAAAAAAAATTTTCCTAAGGGATAAAGCTTGGTGTGACTTTTGACAGCAAAATCAATGAGGACAAGAGCCCAACTTGTGAAATTTCATATCATACAATATTATAACAAATGAATTATGTAGTTCTCGCATGGTGACAGTTGGAAGCCAACTTCAATGCCATCTTAATGGTACACAAAAAAAATGGCCCTTATTAACCACCCATGACGCATATAAGTGGGTTATTCTTATTTTTATTGGTTAATAACTAATATGTATATTGAAAAAATAAAAATATTAATTTGAGAAACTTAAAATCATCCAAGCATAACTAATATAAAAATTAGGCGACGAAATCAAAACTTCTCTTAAATGCTAGCTTTAAAAAGATGCAACTTGTTTTTTGTGTCATACAGATATAATTAATTGAGCTTGGTTACTCTACAACAGTTGTAAATAAATTTTCTACAACTGTTGTATTTGAGCCGTCCGATTACAAAGACGGCTCAGATGGGTCAAAGTTAGGGTTTTTTCCTGCTTTCATCTGAGCCGTCTTTGTAATCGGACGGCTCAAATGCAACAGTTGTAGAAAACTTCTCTACAATTGTTGTAGAGTAACCAAGCTCTAATTAATAACCACAAAATTTTATTCATAATACCAAGCATCATGCATTGGTTGCATGTCAAAGCTTTTCTAAGTTTACCTTATCTCCGAGAACCCCTACCTACGACAAATCAACTAATTCATTAAAATCACTTCAATCTCTTTTAAATGCTGGTTAATCCTCCAACCAGTCTTTTAGTTATTTTTAATTAAAAAACTTGGACACACATTTTATAATTACACAAATATATAAGTAGGTCCTCCCAAATCTAATTGGTGAACAACCTCACGTGATCACATGGTCACATGTAAATGGGTCTAATTGGTCTACTATGACCTAATCTAAGCATGCCTATCATTCCATAGCCCTTGTAGCAATTCAATACAATAAATTTGACATGACAACCTATACCAATTAGTCCCCATTTTTTTCTCTAAACTAAAGCAATGCAGCAGCATGGAACATTGAAAAAGAGAGGAGAAAACAAATACTACAGTGCATTTTGAATGTCAAGTGAGAGAGCCCCAATAATTGTGCTCTCCTCTTTTACTTCATTTCTCTTGTATTCTTGAGCCCAGTGCAGTTTCCCCTCCCAGTTGACAAATCTCCGTTGCCACCCTTCTTAATTGGGTTTTCTGTACTCGCAGAAAGAAAAAGCTGCAAACTTTTCTCTTCTTTGTTTCTCTCTCTGCATACTTCTTTCCACTGCTCATTCCTAATCCTTGAAGAAGAGCAGACAAGCTTGGCCTTCTCATTGAACACCTTCTCATATGGGTCTTGATCGTTTCCTGACTTGGGCAGCATATAAGAGCTCGTTTTCATGGGTAAAGTTGGTGTGCTTACATGACAAAAAAGCTTGTCAGTGGGGTTCTCATGGGGCATAAGATTGAGAGATTAGGGATTAGAATAGGATAGGAAATAAGCTACCAATCCCAATGTTAACTAACTACTGATCAGATATCATCTATTTAGAAGGAGTGGGTTGGGGCCTAGGAGACAGAGAATGTTGAGGCCAATGTTGTGATTGTTGTGCACCCACTCTAAGCCGCTGCACTGTGTGGCCCAATCCAAATTCCAACCACCTTGTGCTTGGTCCACGGGAAGTAACCTGGGATTTACATGTAAAAGTAAGCCTAATTATAAGTTTTTGTACGTTCTTTTGACTTGTATTTATGGTTGTTAATTTTGTGCTTGAAAAAATATTTAATTTAAAATAAATAAATTCGTTGAATAATTAACATAGCTTAGAGCAAATGAATATTTTACTCGATTTGACTTGAAATCCGAATTCGATATGTTCAAACTCGAAAAAATGTCGGTTTAGTTCGGCTCGTAAATATTATTAAAGTCATATTAAACTTATATAGTGTTTAAAAAAAAATTGATCTTATATAAGTGAGCACAGAAACATTCACTAGGCTCAAGTTTGGCTAAAACTCGACTCGAACTCGACTCGAATTCGGCTCGAATTTAGCTCGAACCAAGCTCGAACTAAGCCTAAACACTATAAATTTTAGATAAACTCAGCTCGGCTCAATTATATTAAAGCTCGGCTCGTTTACATTAAAGCTCGGCTCGACTCATTTTATATCGAGCCAAACTAAAGCACACCACTACTTAGTTCGGCTCGACTCATTTACATCCCTACATGTATATCTTGTTAACATTGGATTAATTTAGGGGAAGTTAATCATTCGGGTTTTTGTCTTTTGTTTTAATATGATTAGCTAGGGGCTTAATTAAGAGCATAATAATTAATATAATTTATTTTGTTGTCTGAGTATGTCATGTGTGTGATGAGTGAGTGTTCGGAAGGCTGCCTTGTAAAAAAAAATAATGATTTTTTTTTATATCATATACCAAATAATTTATTTTTGAAACATAATTTTTAATATTTCATGACGGGAACTATCAATTTTCTCTAATCAGCTTTTAACATTTCATGACGGGAATTATAAATAACCATATTTAATAATAATATATAGTATGTATTATAATAGCCTCCTAACATCATCCTACCTTGTTACTTCAGAATAATTGTAGAAGTCTCCCAAAAACAAAAGTCTAAAAAAAGTAATAATATTATAATGCACGGTGATTATCTTTTTATTTATTGATTGATTATAATAGGCGCATGGGGCGGGCATCTTTGCATGTGGATTGGGCCGGTTTGTCAACACGGAAATCATCTGGAAAATGGGATGTGTTTGCTGTCCGCTTCTCTTCGTTTTATAGCGAAATCCGGTATAAGAAACTTTTGGTCAATGGACTGGCCCGCTTCCAATTTATGGATTCGATCTGATGTGTTCAGTCACATAGTAGAGCATCCAGCCTTCAACTACTGATTAGGCAGATAATTTGCATGGTTGATTATCACATTAGAACACCATAATGAGCCCCTTAACCACATGAATAGTCAACCCATTTTCTGTGCTTCTTGTGAACCAAATACCGGATTGGGGAACCGGCAGTTTCGACCGAACCAGGTTTGGTTTATTTACACATTTGCGAAACGAGTGGCTTTGAGCTATTGTGATTTGTATCAGAGATGAAACGAGGTGAGGGAGGCCCAATTTGAGATGCGGCCCACTTACGTCGCTGGTACGAGATGGAATGGGATTGAGTTTAGATGACTGGATTAGGGGCTCGTGATATGATTATGGTTAGTTTTGTAGTTTAGATCAAGGCATTTCAACTCTCTATGTTCACCTCTTGTTTATTTTGAAGGTACGAATTATCTTACATTTGGCAATTTTTGTGTTTAATTTAACTTAAGGGTCTTTTTCATTTATATGCAAATAGTATAAATAAATAATAAATTTTATATAAAATTAAAATATAATGAGGTGAAATGACATAAAAATTGTAAAAAATTTCATGACTGTTTAGATAATAAAAAATAAAGACGCAAATAAAATATTTTTTTACTTATTCATGAGCATGTGCCTCCCAAAAAATTTTCAATTTTTATTTTATTTTTCATAAAAAATGTTTCTTTATAAATTTTTACATAGATTTATTTTGACTAAAATTAAAATTTCTTTTAACTTAATTCTAAGATACCTAAATACAAAAAAGTTTGTGACTTTTAAATTTTACATTTCTTTTGTGCAATATTTGAACAACTAGCAAACCCTAATATAATTGAAAATGCATCAAGCTATTGGCCTTGCTTATGGTTTTTTAAAGGAAGTTACCTTACCAAAATTCGGTTGGTTTAGTTAGCACTCCTTATATATTTAAGTTTTTAACCATTTTTAAACGAGTCCCAATTACCTCTACCCTAGGTTAGAAAAAATTTATTACCCTTAGATCAATCTAACCCATCTAGTTATAAGAACATTTGAAACCCTCTAGCCACATCATTGTTCAGATCATTCTATCCTGATATGGCGAGAAGGCAGCCATATCTGTGGCCAATTTTGGCTGCTCCCGATTGTGCAATCGAACTTGACTTAACATGTGGCTAGATATAGCCGACCACATTCTACTATGGCCAAATTTAATTGCGGACAACCAAATCTAATTGGCGTCGGCGGTTAAATATGTTGCTTTTAGCTTCTACATGTGTGATTGTTGTCATTGTTCAAATTTCACACCATTGTTAATTTTTCCATTTGGGTAAATTTTCATGTCCTTCCATTCACTGGAAAAGGTGTATGTGTGAGAGAGAATTGGAGTTTGAGGGGGTGGGTGTGTAATGGCGGCCACCGCGTCCTACCCGCCACCACCACCTTACTACAAGCTGTGCAAACACTACTTGGAAGATCCTGAATCTGCTCCTCCACCTCCACCCCCTGCCCAGGGGACCTACACCCTCTATGGAGCAACCTACACTGTGATTGCCTTCCTAATCAATCTTCCCTTTGTTTTTTTAGAATTATCTTTAGTTGGGGCTTGTTTTGATGGTTGCGTTGATTGTTTGTGGACGGTAGACTGATGACGTACTTCCAAGTTTGGAGGATCAACGTGTGCGCCAGCTCTACCCTAAAGGCCCTAACGTTGGTTGGTATTTTTTTTTTTCGCTGTGGTCGTTCGTATTTTATGTAGATTTTTTGTCTAATTATGGTTGCTTTATTCGTAGTAAATGATGATATAATTTACGTCAGACTCATGCTTATAACGAGTGGTTGGTCGAGGGGCTTTACATTGAGCTTTGCTGGATTATGATGAATAATGTTGGAGTCAAAGTTTTGATATGATGAATATACTCATGTGATATCATTGTTTTCTTTTATGCTAAAATAGGCGAAAAGTAGTTGTTTCTAATTACAATCTACCAAAGTGAAACGCCTTCTCGCATTGACTATGAAATAGTTGTTAGTGAAAGATTCATCGATTTGTCATGCCATAAATGTCCTTCTTAAGTCTTGTTTTCCGTGTTTGTCTTCTTAATGATGTTTTAATTTCACTAATTCTTGTCCAGACTACAAGAAGGAACTCCAAAAACTGAACAGAGAGTTGCAGCTGCACATATTGGAGCTTGCAGATATTCTTGTTGAAAAACCTTCTCAATATGCCAGAAGGGTTGAGGACATTTCCCTCATGTTTAGGAATTTACACCATCTCTTAAATTCTTTACGACCTCATCAGGTAGTTTTTTTAGTTATTTGTTTAATCCTTATCTTTCCAATGACATATTGAGGGAAACATTTTTTATCATGAATCTGTTTAGGCTAGGTCAACTTTGATCCATATATTAGAACTTCAAATCCAACGCCGTAAGCAAGCAGTGGACGATATAAAAAGGTAAAAAAGCACATTGTGAATTTTTACAATTTATTCTTGAAGATGGATACCAGGTGTGGTTACTCCTGACTTCATGTCACAGTCTGAAAGATTAACTTTGTATAGCCATGTGCACTTCAAATCTTAAGTGTTAACTTTCAGCACATGAAGTTTGGTTCATCTAAGATTTTTTGCCTCCTGTCTTGTTTATTAGTCATTTCCCTGAAATCCTTGCTTCTGATTCTAATCTCAAAATTCAAGCTTCTTTGTCCAATATTCTTAACCATTACTGTTTGTGGTTGGTTGTATGTTGCCGTCCTATAGAAGGAGAGAAGAAGCGCAGCAGCTGCTCAAGGAAACACTGGGAGCTTTAGATGGGCACATACTGTGAACATCATCTTTTCCTCTAGTTTACTAGGATTAGTTGGATGTAGAATTGATTTGATTTTATCTCTGTTCTGGGTTGTTTTAATGCTTCAAGCAAGCCCGTTCCAGTTCATGAGACTTTTTTTGGTCTTGGGATTTGATAAAATGACTCTTGGATGGTTCCATAAGATTTAAGAACAAGCATTTAATTATGATATCAAGTCAAAATTTTTAAGTTGAACTGAAAGTAAAATAGCTTAATTCTTTTTACAAATCTGGTCAGGGAAGGGGTAAATTTTTGTAAAAACGGTAATTGTCTAAGAAGGGCCATCTAATAGCTACACGCGGCTTTACACACAAATATATTGGGACATTTTATTGTAATTATTCAAGATATTTGGGCTTAGAATGCTATAGAGGCCATTTTCCAGAGGAAATTATACTGAGTTTCTTTCTTACCCTCCAACAACAGAATCAAAGATGCTCTGCTTTAAACAAAAGAGCCGAATCCTGACCTGAAGTTCAACCATGTACATGACCAAATTAACTCGAGATAAAAAAAAAATCACAGTACAGCGGTAGCGCATTATTGCCATACATTTTTACATGTAAATGCAATGTCTTCCTCCCGAAAAATCATATGCTATTCAAACTATCTTGCACAAAAGCATTATAGCATCATGGCAAGACAAGCAACAGCTTCTTTGAAGCGAAAAATACAACTTGAGAAAGTATTTAATCCTCTCTCTTTGGAAACGGTGACAAAGACGAGTGCCCAAGTGGAAATCACACTTCTAAAATGAAAAGGCCTTTGTGGTTTTAATGAAAAGACGAATTGAAAAAGGTCTAAATCATTTGGATAGAAGTTTTCAATAACACAATAACACTTTCAATCCATCAGCCAGTATGTGAGACGAAACAATCTTTTCTCTAGCAAACAATCTCGATATCGCCGAAGCTGTGATTACTAACTATTGCAGCAACTGGTTGTCTTCTTGGCTTGATTCCAAATGTGCACCAGATTCAGATGCATCAGTGATACTCCTCGCAATCAAATTTTCCACAGGAATTTTAACAACATCACGTCGCACCCCGATATCAGAGACGATCCGGCTAAGACAGTAAATAGTTCCAGCTACAGCAGACAGACCTGTGAAGCTAGTGGTCATAAACCGAAGTGGGGATGAAGCAATAGTAGTAACAGCAGCTAAGAAGGATGCTGCTTGCCCACTTCGCCCCACGCTGATGTTTGTTACCACTAGGAGGCCTGTCTTGCAATAGATAGCAAAGTCTTCGCAATTGTTCTTGAAGATGTTGTAGAGCCCAAAGCCATTCTCTAGGAGGTCTCTTGCACGGTGAAGAACACATTCAGCTGGATCTGAAGCAGCAAAAGTGCAGGTTCCGCCTCTTGCTTGTGCTACAAATTGAGGCATCGTAACACCATACTGAAAGAGATAAAGATCGCCCCCAGAAAGAAAGCAGTCAAGGCAGGACTCAATTACGCCAGTAAGGACTGACTGGTCACCACATCTTTGACATTGCCTGTCCACCTGAGACGAGGATGAAGTAAATACCAATCGATCCAACACTGTGCCTGTTCCAACCTCCTGACCCGCTCCTCTGGTAAAGTGAATCACCTTGTCATCTCCAACATATATACCTGAAATATTACCAGTCATGGTAAGCATCCACAGCCTCGGTCCAAACAATATGATGCTACATTTATTAGAAAAGCACCACTTTTTAAAAAAGATGCAAAATTAGCTTTTTTATCTTTTCTGCAGGCTAAAACTGTTGCATACAACAAATTGGAATATTGGTTGAATTAACTCTCATGCAAATATATTTCACGTCATGTAGTTATTAAAATGACTTAAATAATGTATGACTTGTCATGCCATTAAGACAAGAAAAGTCATAAATTCAAACACTGACAAGGTAACTTCAAGAATAAGAAGTAGGAAAAGCCAACTTCAATCAATTCCTAATATCAAAAAAAAAAACTTCATCAAACTGTTAGAAGTGGTATAGATATTTATACAATGTCCCTACTGACAAACTCATCACAAAATTAAAAACCACCGCAAACCAAAGCTAAGTACTTTGAACAAAATCCCAACAAGCAGATGTGAGGCCAGTATAACAAGATAACAATGCAAAACAAAATAAACCAAATACGAAAATCCAGGAAAGAGATAAAACAGTCAAACAATATGCTGAAAACATAAGTATATCACAAATTACACTTTACTCTATTAGACTAAAAAAAGTCATTTACACCACACAAAAAAGCAATTTCTTACATTTAATCCAGAAGCCACTTTTTAATAATGCAACAATAGAAGAAGAACAACATGCAAAGAAATGAACATAATGCTAATCTAATAAATATAAACACATTTATATTAAAATGATTGATAAAGAAAAAAGAAACATTAATCCCACAATTGAGTAGCACCGATTACAAAATTTTTAAACACCTGGAATATTGCTACAATACCCCAGAACAACCTTATGACGTCGTACATAACTCTCTCTAACCTTATGACTTCAATCAAAACCCTACACCAGAAGATAAAAGAAACGAAATTTGACAATGCAAGAAGATTGAAGACGTACAAACACACAACTCACATAAAACTGGATAAACACAATGCAAAAACAGCCCCATTTTTTTTTTAAAAGATTAACCTGCAACGCAAAAGAATCAACAATATATTCAGCTTCTTCAACAACAGGAAGCCATCTTTATCACGTGAAACATATCCTAAACTCATCCCACACATAACAAAATCAGAAAGGGTGGCAGAAGCATCAAAATGAGAAAAAAAACACACCCTTCAATATTAAGCATCAAAACGAGAAAGAAAGGATACCTAGGTGAGCATCAAGTGGAATAAACACAATTCTAATCCATAAATGCACACAAAATTCACAAATCTCACAATCGAATAGCACCAGTTAAACAATCCTCGCCCTCCTGAATCAATGCATCGTCCCTAGGACTTCATTGACAACTACACCTAACCAAAGCTACGTACATGGAGCCAAATTGTGATAATGCAACTTACAAAAACTGAATAAACACAAAGGAAAAATCCCGACACTTTTATTAAAAAGAAAATTTTAACCCACAACGTAAAAAAAACAACGATCTTCACCTTCTTCAACAACAAGAGACCATCCTTATCTCACAAACCCTACACCAAGCTCAGCCTACATGTACAAAATT
The DNA here is from genome assembly GCA_032619315.1 of Piper longum. Taxonomy (NCBI): domain Eukaryota; kingdom Viridiplantae; phylum Streptophyta; class Magnoliopsida; order Piperales; family Piperaceae; genus Piper; species Piper longum. The sequence goes on from JAVDBV010069259.1 coordinate 15,560, forward strand.
TCTTTAAAAAAAGATGGTATCAGCATATACCATGGCGAGCATCAAACTGAATAAGCACAACACTATAACAAAAATGCACACAAAATTCCCAAATCCCACAATCAAAATAGCACCAATTACACAATCTACACTCTCCTGGATCAAGGCACCGTCCCTAGGACTTGATAAACAACTACACAGCCTAATCTACAGCACAATGCAACAAGATTAGTAAAGCAACAAAAAAACCTAATTCCACAAAATTGAACAAACTTTATGCAAAACCTACTAAAAATTTCCAAAAAAAAAAAAATCATGCGGCATATTCAAAACCTCTAATCTTTGTCACATACTGCATGATCAAATATATATATATTTTTTTAAAAAAAAGGAAAATAATGGTTGGACCGTGGTGGGCATAAATGTAGGCGCTGCGCCATGAGTAGATGTGATCGCCGGGCTTGAGGTCCTCCTTGGCAATCCGGTTGGAGAGGATGCCCATGCTATCCGATTGATCGATCGGTGCTTGATAGATTGACGTCGGCTACTCCCGCAGTCAACCCTCTCTTTCCCGCGTTCAAACAGAGAAAATGGCTGGGTTGAGCTTTTTCATTTTCTTTCGGTTGCTTAACGAAGAAGGATGGGGTAGTGATGCTGGCATGTGTTTAAATTCCCTGCCTGTCTGTGTCTTCGATTCCGAAGTTAACCCTACTTAAAGTTAAGACCAAAAATCACGTAACCTCTTGCCCCCGTTCTAAATCAATTCATCAATTACTGTCACTTCACCCCTTTTCAAAATAACACCATCTCAAAAATGGTTGATTTTGCCGATAGCACAAGTCGAGTCAATTTTAGAATAAGTGTATTAAATTTGGATCGACCGTTTATTGTGAGCCATGATGTAATTGTGTATCTAAATATATGATGATATTATTACTACGTTAATAATATAATGAGTTATCACACTAAATAAGAGGACGTTTAGCTTTTTTATTTTTAATATACCGTAGAATTAGATTTAGGTTATTTATCTCGTTAGGACGTATTATTTATTATTTTTAGGTTAGATAGTAGGCTTAAAATATGTCATTTGAGTTATGACTTGATTATTTTATTTTATAGTAATTTATTATATTATATTTTATATTTTTTAAAAATTTATTGCTTATTATTGATTTAAATCAAGAATGAATTAAAATTTTATTATGGAATTACCCTTACCCTAATTTTACTGCGATGCTTCTCTTTTCCATTCTTTTCTTCCCTTACTCAACGAGCGACCTCACCCCTTCACATCGTCGCCGCCGGAGACACGCCCACTATCGTCGCCCTGCCTCCTATCATTGTTCCCTTTTTTCCTTCTTCTTCCTACTTTCCTCTACCCAACGTTGATTGTCGCCGTTGCCCTATTTCATGGAGAGCCACTAGCCTCGCCATTGCCATTTCCGCCGGCCAACTCCCTTGCTGACCATGCCCTTCCCCTCTTCCCATTCCCTTCCTTCATCATGTTCAACCCCTCCCTCCCTGCCTATGTGGGTCGCCGTCGACCAGCATGCCGCCGTCCAGTTAGTCACCCCGGGCAGACCACCTAGACCCCACCTAGCCCCTAGTCCTTCCCTACCAACCAATTCCTAGCCACCACAGCCACTCCTTGGCGCATGTCCGCAGCCATGATTGCCACCTTAGTGGTCGCCCATTCTAGGTCGAATCACTGTCACATGCTTATCGTTTTCCAAATTTAAGATTTTTAATTTATTTTGATTATTATGCATACCATTCATAATTTTGTGAAATTGTTCATATTTTTGTGAATATGTTAATATTGAAATTTTGTGACAACTATCCGTTGATTAATAAATTTCTTGACAAAATTAAGAATTAATAATGATTAATGATAATTCAAATTAATTGATTATGAAATTAAATATATTATAGATGATGTTAAAAATTATGATAATTGTGTATTTGTATTATAATTGTATTAGTTAATTATTAGTGATTAGGAAGTTAATTCATAATAGAAATTGAATGTGGAATAGCATAATTAGGATTAGTAAACTTAATTAAGGGTAAAATATTATAAGTAGGATTATTAAGCTAACTAAATGAAAAATATCACCATTAAGGTTAATAATATAATTTGATGTGGATTGAAAATTGATGATGTTGCGTATTATGTTTAGTTTTGGTATTAGGATTATGATTCTATTCACATACACCCATTTTATACACGCATAATATAGGTGGTATGGGCGTTAGTGTTTAATTTTGATCTGCAAGTGCAGACTAGGAGCTCACCGCTAAGGCGTGTGGCTTCACTTAGAGTTCTACCAAGTCTATTTAGGACTTATCCTTTATTTTTTACTCTATTATGTATGATTTGATTTATTATTTGCATGTCTGATTAAGTGCTATTTTATTGGATCTCATTTAATACGAGTTATTTAGACAACTATTTTATGGATTAATAACCATCGAGGATGAAATCCTTCGATTCTAATTGTAAAACAAGATCTACCGCAAGTTACCTTCAGGTCTATTATATGAATTTCTTCTTAGGCCTATATATATAATTTAATCGAATTTTCAGTGAGACGAGAGATAGTGAAACCAACTCGCACATACCATAAGCGGTGCACGTGCCAGTCACAACAGACTTTGGATTAGTGAAAGGGTTGTTCCATTCCCAAAAGATCCTGACAACTCCATACTTCAAGTATCCTCACACCCGAAAAAGCATGGAGGTTTACAGGTACTGCTATACAATACATGTGTTAGTACGTGGTTCAAAGGATATTGAAGGTGACTGCTTGAGAGTACTCGGTCTTCGTGCTTAAGGCTAAGAGATATATGGACTATATGAGAGGGTTTAGGATATACTGGAAATGCCAAGGGATAGAAAAGAAATATGAGAAAAGCATTGAAATAGGCCTTCTCCTAAGTAGATGCTCTTGAGAGAGTTCAATAAAAGTTATAAAATTATTTTTTCTCATATTATATAATTATTTTTTAACCAGTAATACTCGTTATTAATGTGTTTTTTTATATATGTAGGTAAAGAGCAGAAGTATGATATGTCGGCTTGAACAGAGGAGTAGTGACCGCTATGTGTGCACACACAAACCTAGAATGATATGTTTAGATTGTTGCGTTTTAATTATGATTTATTAGTTTATCATTTGATGTTTTATGATGAAGTGATAATAATTTTGAGATTGATATAATAAGTGAAAATGATATAACAGATATAACAGAAATGATAGATGAAATGAACAGATGAGTCAAGACCCAATTCATGTTTTTGATTTTGTTATTATGAAAATTATAGTGTGCTAGAAAGGAAAATTTTGTCATGCTTGGTGATATATACATATATTGCTATTTGACAGGCTCCTTATTACATTTTTAGGGAAATTTCTATCTATTTTAATTTAGATTTTTTTTATAATTTATTGTAATTTAAATGATTTTGTGTATGAATTATGTGTCATGTCATTCATATAGTATCATATTAGGTTTTGTGCATTCCATACATGCATTGAAATGCTTATCTTTTATCTAAAAACGTCGATAGTAGATCTATTCAAATTAGGTTTGGGTTGACTAACTTAATCGGGTGATTCGTAATATTCTAGTTCGATTCGCAAGTAAGCCAAATTTGGGGTATTACACAAAGTAACATTGTCAAACAAATACACTTAAGAATAATGAAATAGCTGACATGCAACAAGTTAATAGGTGATGAGAATGTTTCTGTATTCCCTACTTATTTGTTTTCGATTTCAAATTTAACCTCGATTAAAATTGATAATAATAATAATTTGATACGAATTATGAGTTGGGATTAATTTTTTTTTTCTTTGGATAAACTCCACACACTATTTAATTATTGGGTTTTCCTAATTAAAATATATACTCTAGATAAAAAAATTGGAAATACAAAATTAAAGTTCATTTAACACCTTACTGAATAGAAAATTAGAGTGGGGATTGATTAGGCTTATGGGGTAAAGAAGGAATTTTGATGACAAAATGTCTTAAAGGCAAGTACATTCTGAGATTCATAAAATCAGTCCCCCACACCCAATACATACGGGAGTAAGAGTTCAAAATTAATGTAACCCATATATTCATGGGGTTGTGTTTATATATCTTAAATTTTGAATAACTTATTTTTAAATAAATAGCTTAACCCAACATACTATATTTGGATCATATCATTACCCGCGCTGAACATTTATTGGCACAAATATCTAATGTTAAATCAATTGATGGTTATGAAGAAATATTAACGTCTTGGGTTGATCTTCACTGTACAGACGAAACAAATACTCTAGATTGGCTTGATTTTTATATTGCTAGACTTATGATGATTTTTTTAGAAATTTTGTATGAAGTGACTAAACAACTTTTGAGGACTTATTATTCTACTTCTCATTTGTTTATTTATATTATATTTAAAATAACCTCATAATTTACAAAATATAGGGATCATGAATTACTGAATATATTTATTATTATCACGGAGGAAAATTTTAAACAATATTAGAAATCACTACCTTTGCTTATTTTGTTGGCAACGACAATGGACCCTAAATTAAAACTTAAAGGTGTTTAGTTTGAAACATTTTTATTCGAATGTGTGTATTAATGAAAATGATGATGATGTAATTAAGGAGAAATATGTTAGAGATAGTTTAGAAAAAACATACGAGGCCTATTACTAAAGATATGGCCATTATAGAAATTTAAGTTGTTCATTTTCTTCGGTGCACCAAGGCCGAGTGTTCAACCTTTCTTCTCAATATTAGATCAAGAAGAAGGGGACATGTTAGACACAAACGACTTGAAATGCTACATTATTGATCGAGTATTTTTTCGACTAGAAGGAAAGGCCAACTTTGATGTCTTAAAATGGTAGAAAGTTAATTCGGCTACTTTTCCAGTTCTTAGTGTCACAACGAAGGACTTGTTAACGCCGCTTATTTCAACCATAGCGGTGGACTCATATAAACAAATATCAAAATAGATTGGTTCCAGATGCCATTGAAGCCGTTATGTGCCTAGATGATTGGTACCATCAAGAAGAACGACTAGGGAAACTTTGCCAACTAGCAATTGTTGAAGTTTTTACTTATTTTTTAATGCGAGTGATAATTCTAACTGATATTACTTATCGGTGATTGTTTTTGTAATTAATATTATTTTTGTATTTGTGGATTAAAATTGTACATGTATGCATAGTTGGGAGAATCGACCGAATTGGATTGGAATCGGCCGAATTAAATCAGATTAGCGCCGTGCCGATCCGATTTTGGGGCCGAATCGGTTGGCCCGAATCGGCGATAGAATCGGCCGATTCGACCCGATTCCAACCGATTTAAATCGGAATTGGAATTGGGGTAAATTGATGGGAATCGGTTTTTTAAGAAAATTACTAAAATACATTTATCTTTATATTAAATAAATTACTTATACATGGGTAATATGGGAATTACAAATTGGCAATGACTAAAATACCCCTAAATAATTAAAATACCCTTGTCTTTATATTAAATAAATTATTTATGCATGGGTAAAATAGGAATTAAAATTTGACAATGACTAAAATGCCCTTATATTGCGAAAATACCCTTAATTTTATATTAAATAAATTATTTTTGTATAGATAAAATGAGAATTAAAATTGATAATGACCAAATTGCCCCCCCCCTCTTATCCTCCCTCTGCCGCCGCTGCCTGTTCGCTCCGGCAGGGCGGGGCGGGGCGGAGCTGCCGTGGGAGGGGGTAGGGAGGCGGTGGGCCGTCGGGGGGGGGGGGG
>JAVDBV010069260.1:0-24379 GCA_032619315.1 Piper longum
AAAACAGCACTCCAGAAAACCTTCTCTCACCGTTCAAATTATAACCCCTGTAGATATTGCAACCTCAGCCTCAGTCACCTAAACCACACTTCGAGCAAGTAATGTGTGAATCATAGTTGCATAAATCAGAATCGAAATTGGAATCGGTTTTTGAGGGACTCGAAATCAAAATCAGAATCGGTCTAAATCGGACAGGAATCGGTTTACTTGAATCAGCCTGAATTGGTCCAAATTGGTCATATACAAAAACACTCACACCCGACATATAACAAATCAAATAAATTTGGATGTCATGATACTTGTTTTATTATATGGGATTTTTTTCGATTATTTTAGATTTTTTTAGGATTTATTATGCATTAGTTATTATTCTTAACTCGAGACGGAGTTGAGTCAAATTTTATTTACAAGTTTACCACCGAGCCTTTTTTTTCTTTTCCCAGATACATTTTTCCCCAAAACCCTTACTGTTGCTGCCGTTGCCATTTGCTTGCCACTGTTTGCTTGTCGTTGCCACCGCCGCCGTCGCCGCCCTGTCACCAATCATCGGTGCACATTACCGTCGTGTTGTCACTGTGCTTCCCTGATTGTCTCCAGCCACCATTTGGCCGCCATGACGCTGAAATCATCCCACGAATGCGTGATGTTCCGGACTTGATTCCGCTGTTGTCCGAGCGGTGTCGCCATTGTCGTGAGGCCGATGACCACCCCTCGACCTCCTCTATATTTTCCCTTTGCCCAACGTCGTCATTGAGGCCAGTCGTGGGCCCGATAGGAGCGACCCACCGCCACGGCCAAACTCGAAGCCTCCGTCGGTAGTCATCGCCGCCACGACTGCCCTTATCATCACCACTATAGGGACGAACTCGTCGAGACAATGCTGACCTTTACCCCCGATTGCCTTATCGAAATAGTTGGTCGAAGCTAAGGTTAGAGGCGAAGAAGCACGACAGCAAAATGAGAGGGAGACTGGGTAATTTTAAATTTTTAAAATCAAAATTCTAATTTTACCTATGCTTAAATAATTTCATAAATATTATACTAAATATATTTTAATTATTTAATAAAAAAATCAATTCTTTTTAATTTATTCCAATTTTGAATCAAATTTAAATCGATTAAAATTGAAATAAATTAACCAATTTAGACATTGATTTAAGACTGACCAATTCGGTCACAAAATTAAACCAACACGTTATTAATCTGATTTAAATCAGCCGGTCTGCGCCGGTTCTGTGTATCCATGGTGTGAATAACGAAAAGCGTAGTGAAGTCAGAATGCCGAGTGTCCTCCGGATGAGGACCATCAAAAGCGTAAGTTCCGAGCAAAGTCAAATTATACTCACCATGACACCGAAGGTTAAAAGCATGAAATCAGAAGTAACAAACCACAAATGCAGTGTACTAACCACATTTCGAAATAGCAAACCATACAAAAATTAAGAACACCTCGAAATAAATAGCTTTCAATATGCCAACAAACACCATGATCATGCGATTTATGATTGCTTCACGATCCGTCACTTGCATTGCATAAAAAGAAGAGCAACAAAACCGGTCATGTGTCAGAACCCAGAAATAAGATTAAAAACAAGCCATCCAATTATTGAACATATACACCAGTCTGCTATGACAAATTTAATAAATAGACATACGTTGAGAAACTCTCTGTTGTTCTAAAATTATTTCTGTCTAGAAGTGAAAAAATCTCAGCTCAAATAAAGTTCGTATGAATTTTGGCAATTAATTAAGTTCCAGTTAATCTTCACAGGTTCAGGTACCAAGAACAGACATTTAAGCACATAATGCAGACGGAGACAGACCATATCTCCATGCATCTTCTTTTCTTCGCCAAGAATGCCAACAAGACCCATCAATTCATGGTTCATACACAGCAGCCACACTCTTGGTTACAAATGTTAAAATGAATAGATTGGTGCATATAAATTTTCAGCGGATAAAAGTAAAAATAAACTAATTAAATAAAAGCATGTCCCGGGGTAATGTGAGACTGAACAGCATATATAGCAAAGTTAATCATTCAGCATTGCAAACAAAAAATCAAACACTCAAAAACACGAGGAGCAAATTCCGTGAAATGACTCAACAAGCATCGTTGGCCTTGTTTTACAAGACATGACAAACTACGAATTAGATTGCCCAAAACACAAATAAAGACACAAGTCCGCTAACGACATGAACACGAGCAAGGATTGAAAGCTTCAAAATTGTTAGCAAGAACCACCATAACATACAACATATTATTAACTAGTAAAACTAAGACCAAGAACAGTGAGCAAACCTAAGTTATCATTACTGGTAGAATTAAAGAGTTTTGATTGATTTGGCACATCTAATGCAAGCTATTGTAGAAAAATTAGCTACGATTAAACATATTTAATCTGAATCTAGAAAGTAATATATAAAGTACTTACCTTCATAGATTACGCATCAGAAATTTTCTTTCAAGTCTAATTAAAACCACGAGCCAGAAGTCCCTATCTTCCACCGGTTAAAGCAAGACCATCAGAGGTAGCAATAAGATGTCAGTGTCATTACACAATTCTCAAACTTTTTTTTTTCTTCACTGACCGTAATGCATATATCTACAGAGAGTGAAGGGGGTGGTGGTTACCAAAATGAATGTTGTAACCCCTAGAAAAGGTATAGCCTTTATGCAGGGGAAAATTAATTAATAATTTCTCACAATTAATTAGACACAAACAACAAAGCCTCGTAAAATCAATTTGATCCACCAAATGTAAACAGGTAAAAATTAGAGCAAACCTCCATTTCATTTCAATGAGACAACCATATATTAAACCAGAACATCTACACAGATCCTAAATCACCTTTTTTTTTTTTTTGTAAACAATTCTTGAACCATCAACGCATCACGTAGTAGTTGTTGTAATGATCAACATCTATCTCTTCTTCCATCACGATATGCAGGACGGAGTGGGTTGAGAGAAAGGAAAAAAAAGGAAACTTCACCCCCCGGCCAAATCCCTCAAATATCGACATTGCATTCTCTGGGCTGCCCAGAAAAGTGGCCAGCGCCGGCCCCATTGAAGGTGATGGGAACATCCCCGCAGAAAGCCCGTAACAACCGACGCCGGGTCCGCCAAGCACCGGCGCGGAACCGAACCCAGGCCAGAAGACGGAGGTCGAACTTGACGACGCCCTTTCCCCGCTCCTCCGCCATCCCCTTCCAGTTGTCGACGTACTCCGAAACGGCGGCGAGGCGGGCAGAGAAGGAGGTGGAATTGTGCTGGCCCTGGTACATTGGGGGCACCGACGTCTCGGCGAGGAGCGACCAGTCGTAGAAGACGGAGGCGTCGATCCGGTCGTAGAAGACGCCCATCTTGCCGTTCGGGTTATCGACGCGAAAGGAGAAGTCCCAGTCGGCGGTGAGGGAGACGGTGGATTGGTTGAAGGGGGAGACGGAGGCGGAGGTGACGAAGACGCGGGGGAGGTGAGGGCGGAGGACGAGCCACAGGATGAGGGTTATGGCGCCGAAGATGACGAAGGCGGCGATGAGGAGGAGGAGGAATCGGCGGAGGAAGACGGCGGAGCGGCTGGGTTGGGGATGGGATTGGTAAGGGTAGGCCGGGTACGGGGGTGGTGGAGGTGCCGGGTACGGGTACGCCTGGTAAGGGTGGTACGACGGGTGGGACGGCGGAGGTGGGTACCCGGTCACCGGAGCGTGGGTCTCCATCGGCCGCGGCGGCGGCGGAGGGTTTTTGTTGTCGGAGGAGGAGTCGGCCATGAGGAGGGAGGGCGGCCAATTTGGGAGCGATAACGACGGAGATGGCTCGTTCCGCGTGCGAGCGTGAATGCAAATGTTTTGTGCCGCCTTAAATGGGCTTCTTAATGGGCCTTCGTTTGGTGTAAAAAAATAATGGCCTTGGGGGAAAACAAAACACCGTTGTAAAATACCGGAAAAATCACTGTTTCTTCTGTATCCGTCGATTCCCACAAAAATCATTCATGTTCCCTGTCTGTACTTAGCAAACACAGGCAAGGAGCTGTTTACTTCTCCTTTCCCATCGGCCCTTTGCCTTTCCTTCTACAGCTTGGAACCATAGATGCACGCTATTAGTAGCAACTCTTTGATGATGAACGTGTAGACGCGCCTGATTGTATCTTACCCACTAATACATTATAATAGATAAGAAATCATTGAGAAACTTCGGTCGCACAAGAGCCCAGCCCGCCAAAAAATATATTTCGTCAACATGGCGTAGCATCCATTCACTAAAATCCAATCTGCCAGGGATCCCAAGACGACCGCAGATTTGAGAAGGAAAACGTTGCACCCAATTCTGTGCACGAATGATGAAGGATAGTTAGCGAGATAGTTTTCAACTCTCAAAAACTTTTGGACAAAAGAAATTCCTTAAACTACAAAAAACACTTAAATTTCAGTCCATTATTGTCAAAGTTAATTTGAATCGCTCCGATTCTGCCTATTCTATTCGATTTCGGTTAGAGCGTGAATCAACAGGCATATTGAATTTAAATTATTAGAATCAATGTTTGGATTGTCCAATTCAAATCGAATTTGATATGCTCATAAATGACTTATGAATGGAGAAATTTTCTTACAAGATTTTGAATATTTTAATATTTAATAACTATATAATAAATAAAGATATAATTTAATACTTAATCATAAAAAGAAAAAAATTTCTTGAAAAAAATTATGTAAAACCCTAACCCTAACCCGATTTTAATTTTGTCCATCAGTCTTGAGTCGGAACGAGCAAGTTCGAGCAAAATTAATTTTTAGACGATGAGTATGGGGACTAGATAAGTATAAGAGCATATTATAGTAGTTGAGTATGACCGACATGCAGATGATGACTTGAGTTAGGCTACAACAGAGCATGAGTTATTAATATACATGCGAAGTATACATATGACTTTTATGAGTTAAGCGAAAGTTTTAGGGTTAGATCTAGGTCATTGCAACATTTAATATTCGTTGGGGATTTTCAGGGAATCTCATTTATATGCATCATATGGATTTCAGATTAACGGATTGTGTCCTTATAGGCCCATCTTGATTGAGTTGTAGATTTTCACCTAATTGAATTCAGGGTTCGAGGCCCACATAGCCTTCTTGTCTTGATTTCAACCTATAGAATCAGTTTTAGGACTTAAGTCAGTTTTGACTATGTACGATTTCAATCCGAGCTTTTCGTCCATATGTATATTGTATATACCCATAAATAGGTCCCACTAGACCACGAGGTATCAGACATTCAAATTGTGTCACATGACAAAATCTGAGTCGTCCACGTTAGCCACAACACTCTCCCTTTGATTTTCAGTGACTTTCCTATATTTTCAAAGTTTTACACCCATAGCGTCACCGCCACTTTGGCTTGCCGCCAGTGAGTCCCCGGCTCACCCCCAGCCACCGGACCAACACCCACATGACCTCGTTACAGCTAACTTTCCATTTATACTTCTCATGACCACTGCGCCATAGTCGCTGTCGGTGACGAAGTTTTTACAGTAGGTTTCCACCGTCGCTTCCGTTGTTCGAGCCTTTTTCTCGCACATACAAGCTACCTCTGGTCAATTCAACTGCCCACACATTTTCATCTTGCCAAGATTTCTATTTTGAGATCACCCACAACTACCGCTACAACCACAATCACCGCTGGAAACGCTGCTACACCCAAGGCCATTCAACCCTCTTTCTAGTTAACTAGGGGCCGGATTCCGTCGATTGCCACCACCATCATGATCCTTGTCGCCATGGTTGTCGATCCCAAATAGCGGCAACCCCAACCACATCACCATCGGTGTTTTTCGGCGACGAGCACTGCCCGCTAGGTTTGCCCGTTTTGCCTGTGTTTGTGTTCGCCTGCTGGTGCCCAAGTCCGCCCATTCGAACCTATGTTGGTGTCCATCAGTTCAGTCCAGGCCAGCCCAGCTGATCTAGCCCAATAGTTTATTTGACGTAGAGAGTTGACTTGGCTCAACTCGGTTTAGTAATGCTAGTTGACTCGATTCAATCATTTTTTACTGTTTTTATCAATTTTTGCGCCGTTTTCGATAATATGAAATTTGTACATATCTTGTTAGTAAATAAGTTCTAAGATTTATATTTATCCACGTGGATGAAATCGTCTCGAAGAAAAAAGTCTCAGTAGTTCCAAAACTGCAAGAGGGAATTTGTGCCAAAAATAAGAACTGTTTATGATTGCATGTCCGTAATCATGAAACAAAAGATGCTCTGAAAGGTATGCAACTTTTATAGATTGAAGTACTGTTTTGCTAGAATTCCACTACATCATCTTGCCCAAGTATGAGCTTGATGCTAATGCTTGGAACAATCATCCCGCCCATGAACAACCCCCCCCCCACCAACTAGTTGCCGAGACGCCGAAGAAGAAGAAGAGGACAGTCACCCTCACCTCGAGGCTCCATCCTCGTTGAAAGTTGGAGACCCTACCATCCTGCCATCATACCCTCACTATAGCTATTGCTACACTGCTGCCTTGAAGAAAGGCTGCTGTCTTTACTATTTTGCAGGTTATTTCAATTGAAGTTAGGATCTTTTGTTCGACCAAGCCAGACTAAGGCCAACCGCCAACCACGTCGTCGCTTCCATTAGACTCTCCTTAACACCACCGATCGGACCTAAAAAGAGTCTTTGTCATGAAGCCTTGTTGTTTTGTTGTCGTGAAGCCCCGCCAAGAAGAGAAAGGTTGCTGCTGACATTGCCAAAGTCCCTTCCCACCGACACTTGGAAACTAGTCGTTTCCACATTGTCAATGACAAAACATGAAGCTAATTGCTGTCAGCAGATTAGTTCTTGAAGTCAGGGTGTCTCGCTGCTTTGTCCTGCCGTTGCTCTATTTTGAGACAAGCTAAAGAGAAGTATTGGAGTTGGAACTTGGAGAGGAGACCCTGCCACTTTGTATGCGTTGTTGAAGCCTCGCCACGCCAAGGTTAGTGGCTCTCTTTGATGACACTCGGTTGGGAATTGTTGATGCTGGAATCAAGAGGAAGGGCTTGTTGTAGTCTCAGAAAACAGGGGATTTGAAGGATGTTCAATGACAGAGCAGGGAGTCTGGAAGCAATATAGAAAAGTCTTCATCCGAAGTCACCGTGCTGAGTAAATTGTTGCTTTTCTGATCATTGTCAATGCGGGGTGGAGAACCTAGCCCTTGCGATCTTGTTGTTATATGATTTGGAATGAAGGAGAGAGCGACGAACTTGCCCAGAGAAAATCCAGCAGACACCGCACGTCACCTGACTCGTTGCCGTTGAGAGGATTTACCGGCAAAGTCGAGCCATCTTGTCGCCGATCAAGATTGTTGCCAATCGAGGGATGCCACTGAATACAGGAATCTGCTGTTAGAGCTTTCCTCGCCGGAAGTTGCCACCGTCGCTGGAAAGTCAATCGGGGAAGAGGACTGGTCTGGCTTGCCCATTTATTATTATCCAGTACTTTGTCGAAGTGAATACCAAAATTGTCCACGGGCCAAGACATGTTAGTACATGTACATGATTACGTCTACTGTGATTACTATCTCTGAGTACCATCGGATAAGATAAATTTATTTATATATCGAGTTTTAGAAAGAGTAAATTATGTATTTAAAGTAAATTATGTATAGAGTCAAATGATTGAAGTGTCAAAAATTCTATTAGAACTTTTAATTTGTAAATGAATTAAAAATTAATAAATTATAAGTATTAATCTCATTGTAAATTGATTTAGAGATTCAAGTAAAACCCTAAAGAATTACACAAAATTTTCGATGTGCTCATTTTTCATTTTTTTATCACACTATCTTTTTGCTCAGCAAAGGTACTTCGGTCTCACCAAACCTTCAAATCCAAATCCGAAAAGATGCAGTCCGCAGGGGCAAACGATCTCGCACCTAAACATATATTTCTTCTTTTTATTATCGTTTAATTTAAAGATGATATTTTAGTTATTTAATTTCAACTTTTCAATTAATTTTAAAAATAATTTTCATTAATATAATTGTCTATAAATGTGATTATCACACTCCTTTATAATAATAATAATAATAATAATAATATTATTATTATTATTATTATTATTATTTTATTATTATTGTCTTTCCTGTGTTCTCTTTATTGTTATATGTTTGAACTCTTTTTACATGTTATTATGGCTATATATATATTTTTGCATTGAATCCATATCATGTTATGTTATTCTGCTATATCATCAACAACCAATTTAATTAAAGGCATCTGTAAAAGGACGAAATTGTAATACCTTTTTTTTTATTGGTTGCCCGAAATTAGTTATGCCTTCAATTAAATTTCATGTCACTGAATACATGGATATTTATTCGATGTTCTATTTGATGCAATGTTTTAACATATGACTAGGTAGCCCTCAATTGAAATAATTTACTCGGTGAATTTTCTTTGTTCTTGATACCCGTAATGAAACCTAATTTTAAGTTTCACAGACTTAAAATTTTATACAAGTTTAACACTTTCTTCAAGACCCCCAAGAAGTTGTTCCCGAGACAGAGAAGGAGCAAAGTTTCTAGCAGTTCATGCATTACTTCCAACTTTTGTAATTTCTAAATTAGATTTATTAACTTATTTTATTGACAATTAGATTGTTCGTGGTATTAACATGGATTTTAATAGTGAGGAAGATACTACTTCTGAGTGAAGCAGCATGGAGAATGATTTCATCTCATTTCATGAACTTACACAAGAAAGTATCTCTTCAGCTTGTAGGCCAGATTTTACGTATTATGATGGAGAAAATATCCATGAGGGGATAACATCCATGAGTATAGTTTGTTATGAAAGCACAAACATAGGTAAAGAATTTGGTTTTGACGAGGAAGCTCATGAGATTTATAATGAATACACTCGAAAAATGGAATTTAGCATTAGGAAAAGAAAAGTAGAGTGAACAAGAAAAGGTGTTATTACATCGAAGAAATTTTTCTGTTCATGTGAAGGGTTACAGCAAAAAGAGAGTAGGGTACACAATGTGTTGAAAGAAAGAGCGCATATAAGAACAGGATGCATGGCAAGAATGATAATCAAATTACAAGATGGTATTTGGAGGATCACTAATTTTAGAGAAGATCACAACCATACTCTTGAAACACCATCAAAGGTTTATAAGTTGAGATCAGATAGGAAGTTGAAAGAAGCTCAAATCGATAGAATATGGACAATGGAAATGGCAAGAATAAAACCATCATTAGGCTATGAATAAAGGTGTGAAGAAGCTGGTGGGTAGGGGTGTAAACAAGCCAAGCCAAGCCGAGCAGGGGTGTACTTGAGTTTGGCTTGATATAAAATGAGCCGAGCCGAGCTGAACTTGTCCAAAATTTAAGGTATTTAGGCTTAGTTTGAGTCGAGCTCTAGTCGAGCTCCAGCCTAGCGAATGTTTATGTTCTCAACCTATATAAAGATTAAAAATTTTTTTGAACATTATATAAGTTCAATGTGACCTCAATAGTATTTACGAGCCAAGCTGAGCCGAACATTTTTTCGAGTTTGAACACATCGAGTTCGAGTTTCAAGTCGAGCCAAGCCGGACACTTCTTTGCTCAAACTATGTTCGTTTTTCGACGAGCTTATCTATTTTGAACCGAATATTTTTTTCGAGCACAAAATTAATGAGTGCGAGCCGAGCCGAGCCGAGCCGAATGCAATAAACTCGCAAGCAGGCTTGGCTCGTTTACGCCCCTACTTGCGACAAAATGTTGGATTCACTTATGCTGATTACCGTAATTTTTTAAGAAGCAAGCGAATGAATGAGATGAAAGAAGGAGAAGTTCAAAGTGTCATTGACTATTTGAAACACAAGCAAATTGAAGATCCATCATTATTTTATTCTGGACAAGTTGATAATGAAGATAAAATGACAAACTTCTTTTGGGTAGATGGAATGTCAATAGCAGATTATAATTATTTTGGCGACGTGGCATGTTTTGATTCTACATATCAAGCAAATAGGTATAATCGGTCATTGGCTCCATTTGTCGGTGTGAATCATCATAGGCAAACTGTATTGTCTGGCGCTGGTTTGTTTTAAAACGAGACTACTGAGTCTTTTATTTGGTTTTTTCAAACATTCTTACATGCTGTCTGGTCAAGCACCAAAAACAATTCTAACTGATCAAAGCACAGCCATGGCTAAAGCAATTTCTTTAGTTATGCTTCAAACTCAACACCGACTTTGTTAGTGGCACATTTATATTAATGCCCCAAAATAGCTTTCTAGTGCTTACACAACACATTTTAAAAGAAGATTCAAGAGTGTCATATATGATCCGAAAAATGTTGAAGATTTTTTGTTATCTTGGGATCAATTATTAGAAGAGTTCAACTTAGTAGAGAACAAATGGTTGAAAGATTTACTTGCATGAAAAGAAAAATGGTCTAGCATATGGAAGGCAATTTTTTGGTGCTGACATGACCACAACTCAAAGGAGTGCGAGTATAAATAACATCTTGAAGAATTCTTTGAAGATAAAATATGATTTGTGGAGATTTCTCAAGGGAATTGAAAAGGCTTTAGAGCACCGGCGAGTTAGTGAGGTAGATGAATATTTCACTTCAAGACACACATATCCTGTTCTATGGGTTGATGTGGACATGTTAAAACAAGTCGCAATAGTATAGACTAGAAATTTGTATAGTATGCTTGAAGAAGAATATAAAAAATGGGTTGCTTGTGATTGTGACATTGCGAAAGAGAATCATAATGTTTTCATGTATAATGCCCAAGATGTTAGGCCCTTTCGGCCCCCATCCAAGCTCAATATCACTATTAGGCTCTTTAGGCTCCCAAAAAGGACTTTAAATAACCAAAATAAACTTGCAATAGGTGTTACAGGCCTTTCTTAATCCAAAAACTAGCTTAAGAAATAAGGCTTTCCCATTAGCCTAAATACAAGTCACGAACAATATCTACGATCAATGTAGATAAACTCAACAACTCACCTTCACACATTGGGCGTGGCCCGAAACAATCATCGTCTGACAATCTCACACTTTTCATCAGATGACACCCACTTTTCATCACCTGGAAAACTCCCTTCTCACACTTTTCATCAGGCGGCACCCACTTTTCATCACCTGGAAAACTCCCCTCACCCACTTTTCATCCCCTAGAAAGCTCTCATTCAATCATCAGGTAGAACCCATGAAGGAGACATCCACAATTGACGTAGGCAAACCCAATTTGAACGTGACTCTAATACCACTTGTTGGGCCTTTTCGGCCCCTATCAAAGCTCTAACATTAATGTTGGGCCCTTTAAGCCCTCAAAAGAGACTTTAAACAACCGAAAAAAACTTGTAATAGGTGTCAAAAGTCTCTCTTAATCCAAAAGTTAGCTAAATAAATAAGGATTTCTCATTATCCTATATATAAGTTACTAATAATATTTACGACTGATGTAAGATAAACCCAACTCAAAAGAAAAAATAATTGAAGAGTTCACTTGCTTACTTTTTTTGATAGTATAAATGAAACGATCGTTTGTAGTGGTAAAAAATTTGAGTTTGTATGCATACAATTTAGACATGTAGTGAAACTGCTTACGAGTAGACAAATCCGCACACGACCATCATAATATATGTTAAAAAGGTGGACAAAAATGCTAAATGTGGAGACGTGAAGCCGGTCAACAAAGTTCGTATTACAAAGGTCATAGGCTGACGATAGCCACAAAAGCGGCTGGTAGTGAGACTTTACTTGTTTCAAGAACTTTGGATCAATTATGTGAACAAGTGGAAAAGATTTTCATTGGTGTGCGAAATGCAACTGGCCCTTCATGCTTCAATAATACTTTTGCAAGCCAAATAATAGAGGGTATTCAAGGAAATGGAAAGAGTGGACAAGGTGGAAGAATTCTTGGCATTCTTGAGAAAAATGGAGAAAGAAAAGAAAGCCACAAGTACCTCAAGTGAAGAAACCATCAAGGGGTATAAAAGAAGGTAAATTATTCATATCTTTGGTTGATCTAGACAAATTCATTCTTAAGTAAATTTATTTTATTGTTTGTTCATTTTTTTCACCATAGATAATGCCCAATTGCCATTAATAACGGACAAGAGGATGGATCTCAACACAGTGTACCTCACCATGTTAGAAGCAAGCCAAGTTGATAAGCTACAAATCATTTATATATATATATATATATATATATATATATATATTGCCATGTATTAAATCAATGGGTTTTTTACGTTGACAGTGCATATACCTGATAGTTATTACATGTGGACCTCCTCACCGGTCTCTGTCTCATCTTCCTTAGATTGTCAATTATTACTTTTTATTAAATTATTAATTGAAGATTATTTATTTTTAATGCTCATGCAATAAGGAAGTAAAAAGATTTTATTGGCAACTTTGGGCCCTCTGTCCAACCAAACCAATACTTCCATCAAACTTCCCTTAATACAGATAATAAAGCATGACCGAGATCCACTAAAGAGGAAGTTACTATCGCCAGAAAAGTCACCCAAAAGAGGTCTTCCCGACCTCGGTATTCATTATATATTAACCACTTGGCCCTTCGTTTGGCCTTTCACCTGCGTACGCCACTGTTCTAGTTCAATATTTATTTTCTCTGAACCAACTCGAAATGGTCCGGTTCAGCTTATTATCACACCGAAAATGATTTGAAGGCCTCACCAACCTTGGATTGAGGCAAAACTTACTACCTTACTATTTTTGGATGTTCCAGATGCAATTAAAGATTTGAAGACAATAAGAAAATGAACCAGAGCATTAGACTTGAAAATTTCAAAGGTAAGTCAACTAAAAGGTAGCAAAATTCACTATTTTGTGTAAAGTATAAAATCAAAGAAGAAATAGACAACTTAGAGATTTGAGTTGAACCCTAAGAAATTACGTAAAAAACTTGAGTATTTATTCCTCGCTTGCGGCATTATTTTTATTTAGCTCACACAATTTCTTTGTATGATAAAAATGCATTTGGTCTGAGCAAACCCTTTAACTCGAAGCGAATACTGAACCTTGAGGGCGACAATCTCGCGCCCGAACATCACTTTGATGAATTTAATTAATTTAGATGTTATTTCCTTATTTATAATACTAGATTATCATAGTTTAGTCATTTTATATTTTATGAATAAGAAAATATTTTAGATAATTATAATTTTCAACCAATTTAATATTATCGAGTTTATGATATAGAAAGCAGTGAAAATTTAACTATATATTAACCGCTTAATTGACATTAAAATTGTGAAAAATTAGTTTTGGTAAAAGTTTATAAACTTAATTAATGACCGGTTATGACACAATTTTTTTAAATGATAAATAATTATGGTAAATGCTATCAACCAAACCATAATCATGTTATTTCCTTATAAACTTAGTTAATGAGGTTATTAAAAAAGTTTTTGATAATAAATGGTTATGATGAATATTATTCAGCAAATTGCACTAGCTATTCGTAACCCTACCTAAATATTAGAATAGGGAGAGAGAAAAGACAGATAAAGATGTCCAAAGGTGTGGGGAAAAGAAGAGAAAAGTGGGGCAGTAAGTCAACTAGTCTTTCCTTCTTCGTTTTGGGATTTCAATTAGGCTCCTGGGACCCAACTCGATATACCAGGTGGCGCACTTTGGTACGTCGTTCTATTCCATCTATTCATTATACCCCACACATTAGTTTATCGAAGTTTCTTCGTTCTATATTCTTATTTCACAGCTCCTTTCTTTTAAGGTCCTCACTACTTCAACACAACACACGACACAAACTTTACCCCACCTGATCCTCCGAGATATTGAGAATTAGTTTTGTCAGAAATTGGTTTTGTTGTATCAAATAACATAGAAGATACGTTGTTGCAGTTCTCATCTTGGTGTAAATCACCACAATTAGATATGTTTAATTAATTATTACGATAATTATTTTTAAATTTCACTTATTTTGATAGTTTAAGCCAATAAAGAGGCTGGTATAACAAATCCACTTTTGAATTATTGACCTCACCTCACACCCTACTCATTGATCTTATAAGAAGTCAGTGAATGAGATTACACAGTTAATGAATTAAAGTTATAAATTTAAGACAAATCACTTTTCACCCTTTTGTTTTTCAAGCCCACAATTATGTGAATCAGATTAATAAAGGTGAGATATGTATAATTGAATTCACAAATTTGGATTATTTTCTTTTGACTAGATTATGAATCATATAAAAAAAATGTGTGAATGTGATTAGTGCTTAAAAAATTACTATCACTAAAGCTCATTTCGAGCTCTGACCACAACCAAGACTTAACCTGGTTCATGTTTAGCCCGAGTAAAAATTTGCAAGTAGCAAATGCTCATAACACAACCCGAGAAGATTATTGTGTTTAGGCGGCTTAATGAATTTTTTATTTATAGTTACTTTCAATTGTTTTTGTATTACTCCTAAGCAGGTGGCAGCCCGTAGTACTCATTCTAATTCATAAACGAACAATATAAAATGTCTTTTATGGTTCGTTCAATTTTTCATTATCCCATTCTACTAGAATATACCCGGTAATAACAAAGAACTTGAACCCACCCACCCCTCTATGTACTTAACCTTATGTATGTACTGCCAACCTCTCAACCTCCCTCTATTTTAGTCGATTAAATTGACGCTAAGATTCAAAAAGAAGCATGATAGTTGTACATAAGATTTTGGAGATGTTGCAATCTACATATGAATAATAACCTTGTGTTTATCATTTTCTATCCTAATGACACATGATACACAATCAAACTACATAATATTCAGGCCAAACTATAATTTACATAAGATCTCACCATTCAAGATAATTGCAAATCACAAGCTTAAAAACAAGATATGGAGAGGATATTTCACAACTAAATACGCGAATCAAAAAATCCAAAATCGGTTCCAATGGATACAATGAGTTCAGTACTAAGAAACTTTTTTTTTAAAAAAAGTCCCACTTTCTTGGTCCGCCCTCCTTCGCCTAGACTTAAATTGGTTTATGTTTAGCCTGATGTAAAAATTTACAAGTAGCACATCTGAGTAACACAACCAGATAAGATTATTGTGTATAGACGGCTCAATAAATTTTTTATTTACAGTTACTTTCAATTATTTTTGTAATACTCCCCAAAAGGTGGCAGGTTGCAGTAGTCATTCGAATTCATAAATGAACAATATAAGATGTCTTTATGGTTCTTTCACTTTTTAATTATCCAATTTTCCTAGAATATACTCGGGAGGAACAAAGAACTTTAACCCACCCACCCTTTGTACTTGTACTTATATATATGTACCGTCAAACTCTCATCCTCTACATTAGAAGATTAAATTGACGTTAAGATTCAAAAAGAAACATGATAGTTGTACGAAGATTTTGATGATGTTGCAATCCGCGTATGAATAATGACCTTATGTTTATCATTTTATATCTTGACGACACATGATACACATTCAAGTCACATAATATCAAGGCCAAACTATAATTTACATAAGATCTCATCATACAAGAAGAATGTGCGGCCAACCTCTCACCCTCCTCTATTTCAGCCAATTAAACTAATGTTAAGATTCAAAAAGAAGAATGATTGTTGTATGTAAATTTTGGGGATCTTGCAATCAGTGCTTGAATAATAACCTTGTGTTTCTCATTTTATATCTTGACGACATATGATACACAATCAAACCACATAATATCCAGGCCAAACTATAATTTACATATGATCTCATCATACACAATAATCGCAAGTCACAATCTTAAAAAATAAGATATGGAGAGGATATTTCATAACTAAAATACGCGAACCAACAAATCCAAAACTAGTTCCAATGGATAAATTAGTTCGGTACTAAAAACCTTTTTTTCTTAAAAAAAAAGTCTTTCTTTCCTTGTGCGCCCTCCTTCCCCTATACTTATATTGGTTCATGTTTAGCCCAATGTAAAAATTTGCAAGTAGCAAATCATGGTAATGCAGCAAGAGAAGATTATTACGTATAGATTGCTTAATGAATATTTTATTTATAAGAACTTTCAATTGTTTTTATATTACTCCCCAGCAGGTGGCAGTTTTCAGTAGTCGTTCTAATTCATTGATGAACAATATCAAATGTATTTTATGGTTCGTTCATGTTTTAATTATCCAGTTTTTCGATAATATACCGGAGAGCGATAAAGATTTTGAACCCACCAACCATCTTTCTACTTGTACTTATATATGTACTCCTAACCACTCATCCTCCCTCAATCTTAGCCGATTAAACTGACATTAAGATTAAAAAAGAAGATTGATAGTTGTACTTAAATTTTGTTGCAATCCGCATATGAATAATAATCTTGTGTTTATCATTTTATATTTTGACGACACATGATACACAATCAAGCCACATAATATCAAGGCCAAACTATAATTTACATAAGATCTCATCATACAAAATAATCACAAATCATAATCTTAAAAAACTAAGATATGGAGAGGATAATGTATAACTATAATACACAAACCAACAAATCCAAAACCAGTTCCAATGGATAAAATGAGTTCAGGACTAAAAAACATTTTTTCAAAAAAAACCAACTTTTGTGGTGCGCCCTCCTTCCCCTAAACTTAAACTGGATCAAGTTTAGCCAAATGTAAAAATTTGCATGTAGCAAATTCCGGTAACGCAACAAGAGAAGATTATTTTGTATAGACGGCTTAATAAATTTTTTATTTACATTTACTTTCAATTGATTTTATATTACTCCTCAGCAGGTGGCACCCTACAATAGTCATTCTAATTCATAAATAAAAAATATAAGATATCTTTTATAGTTCTTTCACTTTTTCATTATCTAGTTTTCCTAGAATATACCCGGGAGCAACAAAGAATTTGAACCCACCCTCTTTATACTTGTACTTATATATGTGCTGCCAACCACTCATCCTCCCTCTATTTTAGTTGATTAAATTAACATTAAGATTCAAAAAGAAGCATGATAGTTGTAAGTAGATTTTGGGGATATTGCAATCCATGTACAAATAATAACCTTGTGTTTCTCATTTTATATCTTGACAACATATGATACACAATCAAGCCACATAATATCCAGGCCAAACTGTAATTTACATATGATCTCATCATACAAGATAATCACAAACCACACTCTTAAAAAACAAGATACGGAGAGGATATTTCATAACTAGAATACACGAACCAACAAATTCAAAACTAGTTCTAATGGACAAAATGAATTCAATACTAGAAAACATTTTTTCTTAAAAAAAGAGCCTTACTTTCGTTGAGCGCCCTCCTTCCCCTAGACTTAAACTAGTTCATGTTTAGCTCGATGTAAAAATTTGCAAGTAGCAAATCATGGTAACACAGCCAGAGAAGATTATTGTAAATGGACGACTTAATGAATTTTTTTATTTATAGTTACTTTCAATTGTTTTTGTATTACTCCCTAACAGGTGGCAGCCAGTAGTCATTCTAATTCATAAATGAACAATATAAGATGTCTTCTATGGTTCGTTCATTTTTAATTATCTAGTTTTCCAATAATATACCTGGGAGCAATAGAGAATTTGAACCCACCAACCATCTTTCTACTTGTACTTAATATGCACTGCCAACCACTCATCCTCCTATTTTAGCCAATTAATCTGACGTTAAGGTTCAAAAAGAAGCATGATAGTTGTACTTAGATTTTGGGGTTGTTGCAATCCAACTATGAATAATAACCTTGTGATTATCATTTTATATCTTGACGACACATGATACACAATCAAGCTGCATAATATCAAGCCCAAATTGTAATTACATAAGATCTCAACATAGAAGATAATCACAAATCACAATCTTAAAAAACTAAGATATGGAGAGGATATTTTAAAACTAGAATACACGAACCAACAAATCCAAAATTAGTTCCAATGGATACAATGAGTTCAGTACCAAGAATTTTTTTTTAAAAAAAATATCCACTTTCTTGGTGCACCCTCCTTCCCCTAAACTTAAACTGGTTCAAGTTTAGCCCGATGTAAAAATTTGCAAGTAGCAAATGCTGGTAATGCAACCAGAGAAGATTATTGTGTATAGATGGCTTAATAAAAATTTTTAGTTATAGTTACTTTAAATTGATTTTGTATTACTCCCCAATTGGTTGCAGTCGACAGTAGTCATTCTAATTCATAACTGAAAAATATAAGCTGTCTTTATTGGTTTGTTCACTTTTTCATTATCCACTTTTCCTAGAATATACCTGGGAGCAACAAAGAATTTGAATTTACCCACCCTCTTTCTACTTGTACTTATGCCTTTCATCCTCCCTCTATTTTAGCAGATTAAACTCACGTTAAGATTCAAAAATAAGCACGATAGTTGTATGTAGACTTTGGGGATGTTACAATTTATGTATGAATAATAACCTTGTATTTATCATTTTATATCTTAACGACACATTATACACAATCAAGCCACATAATATTTAGGCCAAACTGTAATTTACATAAGATGTCATCATAAAAGATAATCGCAAATCACAATCCTAAAACACAAGATATGGAGAGGATATTTCACAACTAAAATTCACAAATTAACAAATCCAAAACAAGTTCCAATGGATAAAACGATTTAAGTACTAAGAAACTTTTTGTTTTAAAAAAGCCTCACTTTCTTGGTGTGCCCTCTTTCGCCTAAACTTAAACTTGTTCATGTTTAACCCGATGTAAAAATTTGCAAGTAGCAAATGCTGATAACACAACCAAAGAAGATTATTGTGTATAGACGGTTTAATAATTTTTTTATTTACAGTTACTGTCATTTGTTTTTGTATTACTCCCCAAGAGATGCCAACCTACAATAGTCATTCTAATTTATAAATGAACAATATAAGATGTCTTAATGGTTTGTTCACTTTTTCATTATCCAATTTTCCTATAATATACCCAGGACCAATAAAGGACTTTAACCCACCCACCCTTTATACTTGTAATTATATATGTACTGTCAACCTCTCATCCTCCATTTATTTTAGCATATTAAACTAACGCTAAGATTCAAAAAGAAACATGGTAATTGTACGTAGATTATGGGGATGTTGCAATCCACATATGAATAACAACTTTGTGTTTATCATTTTATATCTTTACGACACATGATACACAATCAAGCCGCATAATATCCAGGCCATATTGTAATTTACATAAGATTTCATCATACAAGATAATCTCAAATCACAATCTTAAAAAACAAGATATGGAGAGGATATTTTATAACTAGAATACATGAACCAACAAATCCAAAACTAGTTCCAATAGATAAAATGAGTTCAGTACTAAAAAACTTTCTTTCTTAAAAAAAAGAGCCGTACTTTCCTCATACACCCTCTTTCCCCTAGACTTAAACTGGTTCATGTTTAGCCCAATGTAAAAATTTGCAAGTAGCAAATCATAGTAACACAAATGGCTTAATGATTTTTTTATTTACAGTTACTTTTAATTATTTTTGTATTACTCCCAATAGGTGGTAGCCCTTCATTCACTTTTTAATTATCTCGTTTTCCTATAGAGCAACCAAAAAACTTGAACCCACCCACCCTCTTTGTACTTGTACTTATATCTATTTAGCAAATTAAATTGACATTAAGATTCATGACAATGTAGATTTTGTGTAACGACCCGGCCAAAAGTACAACGTAATAGGCTTAAATTATTTCTTTAAAATAGTTAACCGAAGTTAAAGATTTATAGTCTATTCCCACTTATAAACAAGATTTTAGCTCAATAAGTATTAGATGTGAGACTAAGTTGAAGAATTTTATCCACCATATAAAATTTCGTCCTCAAAATTACTACACTTGGCCCGTTGCTAGCCCGTACCCAAGATCTTTTTTGGCTCGTGACTGGCAGCCTAACCAACGTCCTTAGTCCAGCCCACCATCTAATATGAAACTAGGTTACTCTGATACCATTGGTAATGACCTAGCTCAAAGTGCAATATAAAAGGCCTAAGTCATTTTTTTTAAAATGATTAACCAAAGTAAAAGATTTATAATCTATTCCCACTTATAAATAAGATCTTAGCCCAGTAAATATTAAATGTGGAAATAAATTGAAGGATCTCACATTTTGGGGATGTTACAATACATGTATGAATAATAACCTTGTGTTTATCATTTTATATCTTTACGACACATGATACATAATCAAGCCACATAATATCCAGACCAAACTGTAATTTATTTAAGTTCTCATTATACAAGATAATTGCAAAGCATAATCTTAAAAAACATGATATGGAGAAGATATTTCACAACTAGAATACACAAACCAACAAATCCAAAACTAGTTCTAATAGACAAAATGAGTTCAGTACTAAAAAAACTTTTCTTCTTAAAAAAAGCCTTATTTTCGCCGTGTGCCCACCTTCCCCTAAACTTAAACTAGTTCATGTTTAGCTCAATGTAAATGTTTGCAAGTAGCAAATGCTAGTAACGCAACCAGAGAGGATTATTGTATATAGACGGCTTAATGATTTTTTAGTCTATAGTTACTTTCAATTATTTGTGTATTACTCCCCAGCAAATGAGTAGTCATTTTAATTCATAAATGAAAAATATAAAATGCCTTTTTATGATAAACATTCATATTTTAATTAGCCAATTTTCTTATAATATACCTGGGAGCAACAAAATATTTGAACCCAAAGAATAAAAAATAAGCATGTTGTACGTAGATTTTGGGGATGTTGTAATCTGCGTGTAAATAATAACCTTATGTTTATCATTTTATATCTTGACGACACATGATACACAATCAATCCACATAATGTTTAGGACAAATTGTAATTTACCTAAGATCTCATCATACAAGATAATTGCAAAGCACAATCTTAAAAAACATGATATGGAGTAGATATTTAAAAATTAAAATATGCAAACCAACAATTTCAAAACTAGTTCAAATGGATAAAATGAGTAAGAATTTTTTTTAATAAAAGCCTTTTTAGTGGGCCCACCTTCTCTTAGATTTAAACCGGTTTATATTTAACTCGACGTAAAAATTTACAAGTTGTCAGCAATGATTATTGTGTATAGACGGCTTAATGAATATTTTATTTACAATTACTTTTATTTGTTTTGGTATTACTCCCTAAATATGGTAATCATCCTAATTCATAAATAAACAATACGAAGTCTTTTATGTTCATTCACTTTGTAATTATCCCGCCTTCCTAGAATATATTCAGGAGCAAAAAAGGAACTTAAACCCACCTATTCTCTTTGTAGTTTAGTTATATATGTCCAGCCAACCTCTTATCCTCCTTTTATTTTAACCGATTAAATTGACATTAAAATTTAAAAAGGTGCATGATAATTGTACGTAAATTTTAAGATGTTGCAATCTATGTATGAATAATAACCGTGTGTTTCTCATTTTACATCTTGACTAACACATGATATACAATCAGGCCACATAATATCCAGGTCACAATTTACATAAGATCTAATCGCAAATCACGATCTTAAAAAATAAGGGGATATTTTACAATTAGAATACACGAACCAACAAATCAAAAAATAGTTCCAATGAATACCAAGAACCTTTTCTTTCTAAAAAAATGCCCACTTTCCTGATGCGCCTCCTTCCCCACATCTTCCAAATTCGAATTGAGAACCCCCGTTTTCAATTTCAAAGCAAGTCAATAAACCCACCAACCTAAGATTCTGAATTTAATAAAAAACTATTGTTTATAAGATTCGAAAAATTTAAACAACAATGAAGCGCCATGAAGTTAGTTTAATTTGTGGAATAAAAGGCATCCTTTACTAGAGGCATTCCCCATGAATCACACCCAAAAAAATAAACCGGAAACGAGTCATTCGTCTCCAAAAGCATTCCCCTGCCCTAACGCCAGCTATGTCAAACATATGCCAGCACACACACTTGCACACATTATGTGTTTCCCACTTTCCACATTCTCCCAACCCTTCCCCAAATCTCCACATCGAAGCAGAGAAGAAAAATTATCAAACTCACAGCAGCCGACTAGCCCATTCGCCGATTTCGATCTTCTTGCCACACTAATACTAAAACTCTGACCCAACTTCTCCATGAGAAAATCGGGAGCAGCTAAAGCCAAAAATAAAAATGAAAACTACAAGAAACGTGCACGGCATCGCATCTGCTCGTCGGATTGATCATCATGCATTCCTTTGACGGGGATATCACACCTGTTCTTTGTCACGTCAAGAAAAACTATGCACTACTTTTGTTCGCTGAAACAAAATACCTGGCGAACGACGGATAAGTATCCACATCGCAAGCTCTCAAACGATACCGCCGCGGCTAGGTTTCTGAGTCGGGCCGTAGTCGTACCGGAACTCCATAGGACTCATCACTCTGTCGTTCACGCAGGGGTGGAACTCCGGCGCCGGCCCCCCCGTCGCCTTCTCGCAGACCTCGCACACCGCCTTCTCCTCCTCCACCGACAACGGCGGTGCCGAATTGTAGATATCAGATTTCAGCAACGAGAAAGTTCGCGGGGGGCCGTAGTGCCTGATGAGGAATCGTCTCTGGCGCGCCGCCATCAATACATCGTCCGGCAGCCCCCGCGCCGGCGTCGGAGAATAGCGGCCGAAGTCGGAGACGGACAGCACTGCGGCGGGATCGCGGCGGAGGAGGACCTTCTCGGTTGCGGGGAAGGCGGTGGGCTTCTCGAGGGAGTGGCGCCTCCGTCGGCGCGAGGTGCGGATCGGGGAGGGGTGTAAGAGGGCTAGGAGGTAGGAGCTGGGTTCGTGGAAGACGGCTTTGAGGGGGAGCTTGTGGGCGGAGAGGTTGGCAGCGGCGGCGTTGGGATCGCCGGTGACGAGGGCGAGGGTGATCAGATGGTGGGCGACGCCGATGCGCTTGGCGATGGCCGATTGCAGCTGCTTGAACCCCATCGTCGAATCCACCACGATATTTTCTGTGCAGATCACCTTCTCGCCATCATGAAACGCAATAATCGTTGCCGTCGGAGGTGGATCTTCCTTGGCCATGCCTCCGCCGGCGAATTAGGACGGGCAAAGGGAGGAGTGGGGAGTCGCCAAAGGGGGCGTGGTGATGACGAGGATGCGTGTTTATAGGAGGGGGAGGGGTCAGAGATGAGGCGGTGGGGGCATTTTGGGAAGAAAGTTAGAAACGCGTGGCCTAGAAGTTGGATACCGCGGGGTGTCTGCCGAGGACGGCCATTTGCCGTGCCGACTGACGTGCGGGACAAGCTTCTTTTTTTCTTTTTTTTTTTTTGTGTTTTCGAAATGGGCTCGACAAAAGTGCTCTAATGGGCCTTGCGACCTAAGGTGTGGGCCGGATCCTCGATATAGTTATAGAAAGTAAACATGATTCCTACTAAAGGTTATTGATAATTTTAAAAAATGTATAGATATAGCTATATAAATTAAAAATGATTTTACTATTTTTCATAGAAAATAGCTACCTTAAATATCTAAGATTTATCAATAATTGCCTTATAAATTATTATTAACTTATTTTTAATTTAGAAAGGTGCTTAAGTTTTCAACCGGCACTTAGCAGCGGGGGTGAAGGTGTTATTATGAATGGGTTTGGATTAGATGTGGCCAAATCTAAACTAAATTTGTCTATAAAACTTAAAATTTTATGTTCAAATTAATACATTTATACATTTGTCCTTCAAAATTTGGGGCTAAGACAAAAATAGAAATATTGGAACTAATTAAGAGATGGATTCTGATTTTGAAGTTTAATTCTTAATAAATAAAAAATTCAAATAAAAATAAAAATAATAAAGATTCTGATTTTTGTATCTTCTTGATAAAGAGAGCCTAATTTTATAAGTATAGATACATATATTCTCAACATAGAAGATAGACTTGATAGATTATAATAATTTTTTTAGTTATATTTTAATTTATTAAATCCCGCGTTTACGATGAGATCCTGGTTCCACGAATCGGCCGATTCCATTCCGGCCAATTTAAATCGGATCGGCACACTGCCGATCCGATTTCGGGGCCGAATTGGTCGGCCCCGAATTGGTTTTCAAAACGGGTTATTCAACCCGATTCCGACCGATTTAAATCGGAATCGGAATCGGAATTGGAGTAAATCGGGTTAAATCGGTTTTTTTGATAAATTATTAAAATACTCTTAATTTTATATTAAATAAATTATTTATGTATGAGTAAAAAAGGAATTAAAAGGTTATAATGACCAAAATATCCCTAAATTACTAAAATACTTTTAATTTTATATTAAATAAATTATTTATATATGGGTAAAATGAGAATTAAAATTTGATAATGACCAAAAGGCCCTTTCGCCTCCCACTGCTGTCGCTGCCCATTTTCTGGCCAAGTAGGGCGGAGC
>JAVDBV010069261.1:0-13125 GCA_032619315.1 Piper longum
GGGGCGCCGGCAGCGAGGGGGCAGTGGCCGCGTCGGGGCGGCGACGCGGCGGCTGGGCGGCGACGGTGTGGCAACGCAACGGTGGGCGGCTAGGGTTTTTTAGATTTTTTTGTTTGGTTTTGATTAAATCTGGGCCGTCCTTATGATCGGACGGCCCAGAGGGGTGTGGCGCTGGTAACCTTTCCTGCCTCTTGCTCAGGAAAGGTTTACCCTATGTAAAAATATATCACAATAGAATAAAGCAACAAATCAGGGCGAGTCCTAAATAGAACTGGTAGAAGCTCCAATCGTGGTTGCGCGCCTATGCGGCAAGCCCCTACTCCATACCTACACATCAAATCTAGAAGCTAACGCCCGCTAACTGAATGATACATCAAACTCATCATGATCAACACACTCACAATGCAAACAACATCTATCAACAGTTTAATAATTATCAGTATAGAAATAACCCTAACTCATCCTATTCATACCAATGTTATTATATTTTTCAGTTACGTTGTACTCAGTTAGCATGCTCAGATTTACTTTACTTAATTAGATAATTAATAATCATTCACTATCAATCAAATCATGCAAATCATTACTTCAACCATAATCAGACATTCATCACAACAATTAATCAATCCTATCATGTTGTGCTAATAAATATCAATTTTAAATAATTAAATCAAATAAAATTCTATACCTAATCATCAGTCACACGGAAATGGCGACAAGGTTGTGGCCAGCTCGAGTGAGGATTGGCGGGAAGAGGGAAGGAAGAAAAAGAAGAAAGAAGTTGGGCGAGAACGATGAATGGTGATAGTGTCAGAAGTATGGAATATATAGATGTCAGGGTGAGAAAAACAATGGTCAGGCGAGAAAAATGAATGGTTGTCTCGTAATTAAAATTTAACTCAACTCCGACTCAAGTCAAAAATAATACTAACTCATAATAATTGTAAAAATCCAAAGAACAGGAAAAAAATCTCATAAAATATAATACACATCAGTGACATGATCTATAACTAATAACCCTCCCAAACTGCCCGTGATGAGGCCTAAAAATAATTCTACAATTTAATTAAAATAAATAAAGAAAAATCTTGCATATTCTCATATATTCTGATAACTCATTTTCTTGTTGTCTTACTTGCGTTGTCATTATATATTTGGGCACACATGACTATCATGTTTCATAACACAAGACCGGCCTCGGCTCGGTAAGTGTGTTTTTAAATTGACCAACCAAAAATAACGGTCGAACCGACCGGTTCAGACTATAAAACCTTGACTCAAATCATGGGTTTTACACAATATGCTAAGAGAAACGTTTGACATTTTACTATATACTCTACTTGTTATCCTATTAGCTGAAATCATTGAGATTTCAACAATGAGAAGCAATTATAAATTACGGATGTGGGTGACTCTTGTGGTGGCAAAAAACTGGGAGTGATTGTGATAGTAATGGCTTGGTTGTCAGAAGTGTTGAAAAGTAAATAACCGACTGCTGTATGCGAATTCATGAAGAAAATTTGTGTCCTTGATACCTTTAAATGTTACTAAAATTACAGATAAAGTTAGAACTCAATTTCTGTACACAATCATACTCTAGATTTTCTCTTAGACAAACAAATAAACTCAGCAAACCTGTGCCAAAGATTTTCAATTGCTAAAAAGGTCCCTTGCATTGTTGTCAATGATGGATATCTATGATACTTGTAGAAAAGATAAGACATGAGGTATCTTACTTTCCCCGTTGTCGTGGTTTGCATCAAAAAGTCATCTGGCTCTCGGAAATGCCGCTTGTTGATCCTCAAGCTTGGACATGACTTGTGAAATTTCTATAGTATTATCACTTCCGCATTTTAAAGACTCGTATGATCAAAATTCGAAGGCATAATTAGCCTTGGGTACCGGGGATGGATCTTAAAACAAGAAGTGAGGGAGGAGTGGCTGAGTTTGAAACAACGTTCAGAGTCCAAATGCAGAGGATGGATTTTTTTAAATTGCTATTTTTTTATCTAGGAAAAGTTAATCTTTTCAATCCAGAATTTCTTTAAAGTGGTTTTGAAGAACAATAAAGCCTTTTTCTCTATAAATAGGGATTGGAGACAATGGGGAAGGATTACATGAGTCCTGACTTCATCTTCTCGGTGGTGTGCTCTCTAACGGCTCTTGTAATCTTCATTCTTGCTACAATCATATTGTAGAGAACTGCAAGGGTGTGCTTGAAGGATGAAAGTTGTCTTTCCTAGAGAGTAAGAACCTAGTACATGTGGAATTTCCTCATGATCCAAACCAAGTGTACAGTGTATAACGAAGAAGGCCTAGCGAATTCCTATTAATCTTACATCGAGGCTGTAAAAGAGGGCAGTGGGCAGGTTAAAAAGCACTAAAAATTCTTGTGTTCTTTGCCTTGTTCTCTTTCATTGTTATTATCTTGTGAGGTTGAATTCTTATTTACAATTACCCCAGCTGGGTTGTGATGGAGTGTAGATGATATCGTGTTACTATGTAACATGTTTGAACAAACTCCTAATGAAATAAGATTAGTACTTGCCTACTTGGACAAAATGTAGATCATATTACTAAAGTAAAGACTTAGTGTAAAAGGAACATGCTTTCCAGCATACCTCTGCAAGGTGGTGTGGAGATCTGCAGGCCAAATGCTCTTTCAGAATGAAGTCATGAATTTTATTTAGTCTAATACTTTTATGCTTGGTTTATCTCTGATATATTTAAATGAAAATGTATTGGTCTACAACCACAAACAGTTGCATTATCTTTGAGTGCATCTTGGCAATTTTTCTGTGGTAAGTCTCATAATATGATGTGGCCTCATATTATTTTCTTAGGTATAGCTCATAACAGTTCTGAAAGGTCTTAAGCATCGCCTTGCAGCGGGTAAATCATTCCCTTGAATTTTTCCTACTATTTTGTATTTTTTTGTCGCGAGCACAATTGTTAAGTGTCACAAATTTTAGCATGTCATGGTAGGCTAGATTGGATTCATATAGAAGCACTGTTGGAACTGTTTATAAAATTTGTCCTGCACCAGCGCGGTTTGATTTCAGTTTAAAGTTTTCTTCCGGGTGCAAAGCTGCCAAATATTACTATTTTACTCCATGTGGAAAAGACCGTTATAATTTATCGCAGAGGGTAAAAGACTATTGCATTGGCCGGAAGGTGAGAAACCATTTCACACTACCATTTAAGAGAGGATCATCAATACCACGGATTACTACTCTCTTGGTTGATGCGGTTGTACTGATGGAAGTATCATCCATGGTTCTTTTTCCTTTCTCATGTTGCTTTATGCTTTGAGAGATCTTGTGAAATCCTTTATTAATCCCTGCAAAACCCTTCTCCATGGCTTCAACTGCTTGCGTAACAGTGAATTTCAAGTCATCCACAATCTACATGTCATGCAAAAATTCCCAGTCAACCATAATGTAGGGTTGGGGTTACATAACATTCAGGAATGTCACCATCCTTTGCTTTACAACCACTAGAATTATCACAATTTAACGAACAAGAATAAATAAAATCCGTTCATGCTATAAACAGAGAAGAGCAGGGTTAAAAGCACTCACATATCCACCACCGCCAACCAAAACATCACGAACACTTTCCCCAATAGTGGTTCCCTCTTGGCATCAACATTATGCTGATGAGGTAGTCGCAACTTAGTAGGTTGCTCACTATCTCTAACTTCACCAGGATCTACAGAAGAATCAGCAGAAACATAATCGGCAAGAGCTGCTACACTTCAGGAAATCCGGTCACCCATCATTGCATAAGGCTTGGCAGGAAAGTCAAAGACGTGGACAAAAGAAGCAGCACACATCTGTGCAAAAGAAGACAAACTCGTCATGAATACTGATTACAATATACAAAAATCATAAAATTACCAAGCAGAGAACCATGAGTTGCCAATTCAACTATTGAGACATATACCTCTATACATATGATGAAGTCCTGAATGCTAGACTGGAATTGCAAACCCTGTGCAATGGGGCTTTTCAATAACCCGAACGCACTTAAGGCAGCTATTCCAACACCTTACCACCATGTCAACAAAACAATTGATTTGAATGACAGAAACTTCGCCAATGGTTTTATATGTGCTAGCTCCTCATGTATAACAGTATAGAACTGAACCAAACAATACAAGGTCCATGATTGACTGAAGTTGAGAAGTACTTCCATGTAAGGATATCTACAATGGAATGATAAAAATAAAATACTGTTTTTTATTGGCATTTAATGAATGGAAAACATTTTAAACATCCCCAGCTATGCTAAAAAAAATTACAAAACAAGGTAAAATTCCATCAAAAAAATATTTCCTTTGAAGCATTCCTGTTCTGCGAGGAACATAACATTAGAAGAAGTTTTTATTTAAAAAAACTATAATAAAGTTAATCATGGGTTTTTTAACCATAAGATGGATAAAATTTTAGCACGTGTAAGTCACAGAAATTGCCATATGAATGAGAAAAAAAGAGTCCCCACCATATGTACATTCCCACAAGGTTAAACTAAACACACTTACAAAGCCATACCCACACTGCAGTTTAAACTCCCACTCACGATAAGCACCAAAAGCAACAATTGTTCTGTTTTCCCCACCTGAAACCATACTCAGTCATAGGATAAATCATCAATGGAAGTCCATAATCTTTTTGAAATAGTACCTAGATATCTCAGTCATTTCTTTTTAGTATGTTGAAAAGAAACAACATTGAATATCCGTTTTCTATTAGAAATATGAAAGGTCAGTTTTAATAATGTTTTCAAGACCAATGGGCCAAGAATAAACCAAAATGTATGATGAAACTTTTAAAAGTAAGCTACGACTAGAGAAAGAAACTCAGATGTCATACCTAAACAGGCAGTCAGATACCTTCCAAAGCAATGCATAGCAATCGCAAAAGATTTCAATGTCCACTCTAATTGATGGGTTCATCAATGAAATAAACTACAAGAAAATAAATATTAATTAATGATAATCTCACAAGGCTCAAAAAAAATAATGGAATTAACTTAAAATATAGACAACATATAAAAGTGCAAAGATTGGCGGCCGTTGGCAATCAATGGCTGTCATTTCAAGCGCAATGCACTAGATTGATTGCTCGGGAACATATCACTGGAATTATTCAATGAGCATATACATTTGAGCAAACAAAGAAGGAGAATTAAATGATGTTGTGAGGTAAGCAACCCAGCGCAAGGTCAACACGCACAATAAAAAATGAAAATAAATTCTTCACACCTTTCCCAACGGTTTCAACAGCAAATTCCTTGATTACTGTTTTACGTATGTCTCAATTTGTATCACCTTCATGTTGAGCTTGGGAAGATGCTGCTGATGTTTAGAATGCTTACATTGAAACTAAAGAGCGCTAAGTTGTGTTATTGTTGTATATTTTTTACTTAAACTAGGAGTCCTCTTTATGTCAACTTTGTTGTCAAAGTTATGCTTGTTAATTTGAGATGCAGTAGGATTTAGTAGTACGAGTTTGCAGTTTTATCCAAGGGAGAAGGCAAGTATCCTAACTGTGTTAATGCTGATGCATTATTGTCTTAACCCATGGATAAGGGAGGGTTGGCATCAGGAAGTGCATGTCATTTGTAATCACATGAATTTCACATTAGAACTGTTGTCCTCGACACCTTTTTAGGATAAGGTAGATAAAAAAGAAGATAAATTGATGCAGAGCATCTTCATGAGTTTGACAATCTATATTCATCTTCTTCTAGTTTGTTAGATGTTGATCAAATTGAGTAAGACTATTATAAGAAGTGAGAGCATTCTAGGTATGGGATTGTTTTACATATTTTGCATTGAGTTTATCTTTTGTCTATTTAATTGTTTTCCCAGTTTAAGTAAGAGTCCTATACTTAATTGAATCTATTCTTATGAGGGGTTATAAATAAGTTAGAGAGTTATTTTATTTTCCTAGTTGTGTTAGGTATGAGTCAATACATATACATGTAAGACTATGGCGAGGCTATGAGGCATATTTTCATTATCGCAATACAAGAGTATTTAACCTCCTTCTTTCTTCCCTTCTTGCCTTATTTCTTGCTGTTCGACTTCTTCCCCTTTTCACCCTACTTCTTCAACAACTTGCCTATAGAAGACATAATTAGCAAGGTTCAGGATCTGAAATCAAATGTGTCCTCGACCTTGTTTGTTACAGATTTCTTCTTCTTGCTAGGACCCTACCCTATGCAAGATTAGAGATTTGTTTGCTGAAGTATTCGTACACCATAAATTTCTCACTTGAAGTAGGAGCTTTATATTATGGTAAACTCTATAAGGCTACAGCTCAATGTATGTACTTGACCATTATCATTTTATTGCTGGAAAATTTAGATAAATAAAGTGCTTCTTATCCAACTCTTTGTTCTCTTGCTTTCGACTTTATTGTTCCTCACTTTATTTTGTTTATTCATTCAACTTTCTTGTTTTTGGTTTCCTAATTTAAGTAATTTTGATGATCAAAATGGTGTTTATGTATGGGATTTTGTATTATTCCTTTCGACGTGCTTATGCATAGACTATAGATGGGTGTTTATTAAATGACTTGGTGTTGTAAACTGTCACTTATTGGAACTTCTCCATGCTGTACCATGAGATTAAATTGTATATTTATTTGCGGTTCCTATTAGCATGATATTTAACTTGTTTCAACAGGTGAGGCCAATCAGCTACAAAGATCTGTAGAAGTTCTCGCTGAAGTAAAAGAAGCAGGAGTAATTCTAAATACCATCACATATTCAGTTCTCTTAGTTGCATGTGAAAAGTAATGTTTGCACCACTATCAACTTTTTCATTAAAAAACATATTCTACCAATCATTATTCTGAATATATGTTTTGATTTTGAAGAACGGATGAAGTTGAACTAGGATTGAAGATCTTTTCATAAGCCAAGCTGGATGGCATCACCCCTAACCTTATCATGTACAAATGTTTAACTGGTAAAATATGGTATTATATGCATTTGGGCACTTTCACTTTTACTCTCTTGTTACAAATAAACTATCATAAAGACTATGATTTTTATAGCAGGGGTTTATCCTTTTAAACAATTTATGTTTTTATGTAATTTAATTTATTCTGTATCGAGGCCTGTGCTTTCGGAGATATGAAAAGGCATTTTCTTAGGGTGAACCTATTTTTGTGTTCGGTTCAGGAAGATTGCAACTTGACAATAGATGGTACGCTTCTTATTTAGAGCCCGATTTCTAAACATGTGTGTGAGACATTATATTGGAATAATATCTAGTTAGAAAGGGATGCATGGAAGTTTTTGCATTCACCTTATTAGACCTAGCAACATGCCCCTTCTGATCCTTTCTTTTTTTTCTAGAAGTTTCTCTTCTTTTTTTTTTTTTTTTTTTGCTTTTAGTTGAAAGGATCGAGACTTCTTTTAGGGTGTTTGTTGTAGTCTTATATATATTTTTTATTTTGGATAATATTATCTTTTTGGCTATTTCAGCTTCAATATTAATGTAAAAAAGGACTTTAAGTCTGAGATGAACACCAATTAACTAAGATTATTAACAACTACTGAACTTCCCGATATATTTGAGGTAAACGCTACCATGGCACAGTGCGGACTAAGTCTTGACCCACCTTATACCCATCTTCAACAATGTTTAGCTATCAAATCCCAAATAGTTGTGTGTGGAACACTCCATACAATTGGCAAATATACATATTACTTTTTTATTGACTTCTTCGACAAAAATCTTTCCTTAGTCTGACATTAGATTGATGCATCATATTTTGAAATCATCACTATCAGTCTATCACCATCATTTGCAATTTTAAGAATTTATTTTGCTTTCAGTTTATGAGCTTACTTATCTTAGCAATTTCTTTTATTATACATGGACAGTACCATATGTGAGAGATAATTAGGTTTTATTATGTCAAGGTTTTCTATTTGTCCACAGGACATCCTCATCATTATTTGTTTATACAGAGATGATTGGAGCTGGCATTATGCGACCCATGGAGGTCTTTTCATAGGTCTTGGGATGCCTGAAGCTCCCTCATGATGTATCCTTTAGAAATAGACTGGTCAATGAAGGATTTCAGCGCTTTAACTTCTTTTCTTTGTTAGATGGGTTTGGTGAGTATGACCATCGCTCTTTTCAACCTGGCATCAAGAGCGTCATGATCTTTTTCCTCCATTATCCTTCCTGTTTAAGCTCTTAGCTACTTCTCCATTATTATCCTTGTTGCTTTCCTTTCTTCCCAATGGCTAAACGGAAAGCTCCTGCGGCAACATCTGAGGCAGAAATTCCAACCCTGGCAAATCTATTAAATGGATCTTCCATCACCTCCACTAAGCTGATTGGAGCCTCTAATTTCTTACCCTGGTCTACTGCAATTCGAACTTTTCTCAACTCGAAGGATAAACTTCACTTTATTGTGGAGTTTAATGGAGAACCTGATGCGAAGTGGATAAGGAGGATGCTCAAGGGCGTTCCTGGCTTTGGAACTCTATGGAGCCACATGTGTGTGCATATGTCATTTTACTGGACACTGCTTATAAGGTATATTCTACTGAAAAGTGATTCTTTTGCCTCTGATAACAATTTCTACTGTATATATGAGTTGTGTGAAGAGATTTTCAAAATGAAGCAAGGCTCCAATTCTTTGAAGGATTACTATAGTTTTGTTAAAGAAAGATGGGAAGAGCTGAACTTGTACCAGCCATTTCCTCCTAGTTTGGAGATCTGGAAGAGACAGAGAACAACTCAAAGTTGTTTCTGTCTTATCTGGACTAGATTTGCAGTATGCATTTGCGAAGAATCAATTATTATCAGGTATTGAACTTCCTCCACTTAATGTGGTCATTTCAAGATTGTCAAGAATATGAGTGCACACAGATACTCCTCAAGAAGAAGAGAATAATGCCCTATTTGTCAACACTAGACCTCCTTTAAACCTTTCAAGGGTGAGAGGTAGAGGTCGAAGGGGAGCTAGTCGTGGTGGTGGGAGAACAAGCATCAAGAAAGAAGACAGGTATTGTGATTTCTGCCATGTCTCCTAAATCTGTCAAAGGGTATTTTTTTAGGATACTCACGATATCAAAATGGATATAAGTGTTATAACTCAATTTTAAGAAGGCTGTTTGTGACATCAGATGTTACTTTCTTTGAGGATACACCCTACTATTCAAAAACTGGTCCAAAAAAACTTCCTTTCATCACTGAAATATCACCAATCCCTTTTCCAACCAGTGAAGAACCTATTATTGGTTTGCAACAAAAGTACAAAAATCCTCCTATTAGAAACTAAGTGTGAAAATATAAAAGCTGCAGATACACCTATTGAAGTATTAATTAAACTGGAGCCAAATGGAGGAGTGAGATACTTAAAGAAGACATCAGATGTGGGACTGTTTTACTTGAAAGGAAGGCACCCTGTTGAGATACAATGTTTTGTAGACTCTAACCGGGTAGGAAGCTTATGATCAAAGGTCTATGAGTGGCTATTGTGTCCTCGACCTTGTTTATTACAGATTTCTTCTTCTTGCTGGACCTTACCCTATGCAAGATTAGAGATTTGTTTGTTGAAGTATTCGTACACCATAAATTTCCTACTTGAAGTAGGAGCTCTGTATTATGGTAAACTCTACGGCTCAAATGTATGTACTTGACCATTATCATGTTATTGCTGCAAAATTTAGATAAATAAAGTGCTTCTTATTCTTTGTGCTCTTGCTTTCGACTTTATTGTTCCTCTCTTTATTTTGCTTCTTCATTCAACTTTCTTCTTTTGGGTTTCCAAATTTAAGTAATTTTGATGACCGGAATGGTATTTATGTATGTGATTTTGTATTATTCCTTTTTACGTGCTTATGCGTAGACTATAGATGAGTGTTTATTAAATGACTTGGCATTGTAAGCTGTGAATCTGGGTTACATTTTACTTAATGGAGGTATTAAAGAGCTAATTTTTTCAGAGAGTAGATTGAGAATCATGTGCATGATTTTGGATTCATGATAAGCTTAAGAATCTCAAGCACATTGAAATAGTACGTGTTTAGGTTATAGTGTATTTTTAAAATTTACTTTTTACATGCAACATAACAATATTTTGCATGTGAGAACTTGTACTGTCAATTATTGAAACTTCTCCATGCTATACCATGACATTCTTCAACAGGCGAGGCCAACCAGCTAAAAAGATCTGCAGAGGTTCTTGCTGAAGTAAAAGAAGCCGGCGTAGCTCTAAATGCCATCACATATTCAGTTCTCTTAGTTGCATGTGAAAAGTAATGTTTGCACCACTGTCAACTTTTTCCATAAGAAAACATATTATAACAATCATTATTCTGAATGTATGTTTTGATTTTGAAGAATGGATGAAGTTGAACTAGGATTAAAGCTCTTTTCATAAGCCAAGCTGGATGGCATCACCCCTAACCTTATCATGTGCAAATGTTTAACTGGTAAAATATGACATTATATGCATTTGGGCACTTTCACTTTTACTCTCATGTTAGAAATAAACGGTGTCGAAGACGAGTGGAATCCCTACAATTGTAAAAATGTCAAATTTTATATAGCAGGCGTTTATTCTTTTAATCCATTTATGTTTTTATATTTTATAATTTAATTTATTCTGTATATAGGCCTATGCTTATGGAGATACGAAAAAGCATTTTCTTGGGTTGATCCTATTTTTGTGTTTAGTTCAGGAAGATTGCAACTTGACAATAGATGGTAAGCTTCCTATTTGGAGCCCAATTTCTAAACATGTCTCTCAATCATTATATTGGAATAATATCCATAGTTACAAAAATCGGGATCGAACGTTGAATTGGATTGGAAGAGAGTCATTAAATCAAACTAATTTACCAAAAATCGGATAAGAATTAGCTCACTTGAATTGGTCAAAATTGGTCATTAATCTCATCCCCCCATCCCCTGCATCATTCTAGATCATGTCATTAGACTATTATTGATTGTATTTTATTTATACTTTATTTTATATTTTTAGGATTTATTTTATTATTATTGAGTCGAGTTGGGAGCGAGTCAATTTTTATTATGCAAACTACCCCCCTTCATTCTTCTCCACCCGACGAGTTGGAATATTTGTATCGTGAGTTTTATATGGAAGATTAAACGAACAGGCTTATGTTCTTTATGTTGCTTCCCATTTGAATAATGTTAAGCAGCGTGAGCCTTAAAGAAATTTAGCATTGTCAGAAATATTTTAAAATATCAATGTGATAAAAGTGTCTCTATTTGCTTGACAGATAGTACTTGTCAAAAATCTGATTCAACAGCCATAGTTAGGCATATAAAAACTAGCATGGTTCATTGAGAAGCTGGAAGAGTCGCAGTGGGGACGAGGCATGAAGAACAATTAAGCCTTCTCAATTTCATGGCTTAATTGGCTCTTGATTATTGAGAGAGGATGTACTCCATGAGAACTCCTTCACATGGAAACGTCAGTGGTGTGTTGCTTGCTGCTCCAAACTCATCTTCGAACATTCTAAATAGCTCCATCACAAATGGGCTGCTAAAGTACTTGAGTGGAACAACAAATCTTCTGTTATCTATGCTATATGCAACAAAAGAACCCTTGTTCTTGCTACCGTTGATTTTTCTGCGGTTGTCAATTTGTGGTGTGCTTTTAAATCTGCTAGCCATTGATATCTTTTTTCTTGCTAGGGCCGCTGCTTGCTTCCATTTTTTTGCCATCTGAAGTCGCCTGCTAGTCTTAATCATGGTTGACGAAATAAGGTACTGAATCACTGAGTCTCTAAGGTGGGGAAAACAGATGAACTGAAATTGGTTGAAAGAGATGAGAGTTGATTGAAGGTGGAAGTATTGGCTTGACATACATGGACCAGCTAAGGTAGACAGCTTGACAGAGTTTGGACAATTGATGCTGGTATATCCAGAATCATGTAATGTGATTGGTAACATGAGAAAGCCCTTGACATAAATAGGTATTGCTAATATTTGAATTGAGTAGACTTTTCTTGGTGATATGTGATCAGCGAATAATGCTGTATCTCTTCTTTGAAATCTGGCCATAGAGATTGTGTTGCCTCTTGCTGGTTGGTTGAATGTCATAAACATGTGAGAACTTCACTGCTGTCATATGATAGGATGATATCTTTCTTTTTGTTCATAGGAAGTGGTGATGTTTGTTGTTAATACAATTGGAATTGGCAAAGGAAAATGAATGTATGTGAATACAACGTGTATTCATAGGCATGGCCTACTCTGCATTGATCTCCATTATCATCATTCACATAAGCCTATCTGTAAGAGGTCCATCAATTTGTGCTCAGACGTTAGAGAAAAATGGGATTACAGTGTAGGACAAGTCCAAATGGGTAGTTTTTAGTCTTTATTTGACGAAGTGTTGAAGGTATCACTAAACACGTACATAGATTGCTAAAATAGCTCTTGACCTTTCATTTTGTACATTGCCATTAATGTAAAGACCCAATTACCCAATTACTCGATTACCCGATTACCGTTTAAAAAAAAAAACTTTATAAAGGATGGCTAAAGGGAAGAACGTCATTCTCTTCTACAATTTCAGATCTAAGCCATCATCCTCATTATCAAGGTAATTTCTTCTTCTTTCTTTTCTTAATTTTTATGCATATGTTAGGAATTGCTAATCTATATGATAACTATGGAATTAAAAACCTCAAATCAACAAGAAAGATAAGAGAATTAAACTGAAATAGATCTAGAGATCCTAAGAGAATTAAACTAAAATAGATCTAGAGATCCACCCAAGAATGCAAAATTTTGTTGTGTAGCAATTCTTGAGTTGATTTTGATCTATTACAG
Source organism: Piper longum (assembly GCA_032619315.1). NCBI lineage: Eukaryota > Viridiplantae > Streptophyta > Magnoliopsida > Piperales > Piperaceae > Piper > Piper longum. Next base: position 12,845 of record JAVDBV010069261.1, read on the forward strand.
CAACAAATTAACTCCTCTTGCCGATTAGTTGCAACATCAACGTCCTTAGGCGTGTTGTAGTGATTAAAGAGTAGTTTTTCATTAAATTGGGTGGCCAAGAATGGTAGCACATCTTGCTGAATTTCAGCAGCAACACCATGGAGTTCAAGTCACAATTAGTGGCATATAACATACAATTGGGTGGTGTTTCTCTTCCTCTGGGTGTTGGGTTGTATTGCAGGAGGAAGGAGTCGCCTTAGGAAGTGCTGGTGGCCACATCGGAGTCACTGTAGCAGCAGGGC
>JAVDBV010069262.1:0-17020 GCA_032619315.1 Piper longum
ATATATATATATATATATATCTTGTGTTCCTTAGTCGGCTTTGGTGAAAGGACAAATAAACGCTACACGTTTGAATTTAGCGTAATTATTTTCTTTTATACTTTTATCTATATTTGATGAATTCTCACTTATATTCAGTAATGTCTTTCATTCTTGTGACATCAAACAAATTAATTCGATCTGATTTATTGATTAAATCTTATTGATTACCAACTTTAGATATAACTCAACTCGATCGTAATACTTCGATTTCAGTTCATAATCGTAACATTTCTAATTCGGTATTTAGGTGAACCGAAATTGAAATGTTACATAAATTATTTCTTTAAAGGTAGTTAATGTAAGTTAAAAATCTAAAGTCTATTCTCATTAATAAAAGGCGTCTTACCCTACTAGGCATTAAATGCGAGACTAATCTTTAGGGTCTTACAAATGCATATAAAACCTTTAAAATTAAAATAAGTTTTTACCATAGAAGTTGAAAATAAAGATGAGTCGATAATATTAAAAGAAATATTGTAATTTGGAGATTCAACTTTAATTCGGATAGCTATGAAGTGAGGTTGACTTAATGTCATGATAGGATCATATGCATATATTTTATTAATATATAAAATATAAATTTTTAATAAAAATTGTGTATTTTTATGTATATTATCAAATATAAAATCCACTGTCTTTAAATATTAAAAATTATCAGGCTAAATAAAAAATATATTTTAATATTATATTTATTAACAAATTATCGAGTCTTCATAAATTAAAGTAAATCTTATATTAATATTAAATAGATGAATTTATGTGATGCTCCATTCAGATTAAAAAAGGCTTCTTGTTAAATAAAACAGCTAATTATATACTTAATATATAAAGTTTAAATATTATTTATAAAAAATATTAGATAAGATATATTTTCAACAAATTATATATTTATATTTTCAATAGTTGCATATCATGCCAAACTTTTTTGAGTTTATCGAATTTGTAATATATTTTTTAAATCGACTTTATAACTGTGATTAATTTAAATACTTACCAACATGTTGAAAATAATACTTTTTTTAGTTTAAAAAGATTAAAAAAATGTACTAAAAATAAGACAATAGCAAGTGAAAGTATAATATTTTTATGGTCGCAAAAAAAAACTTTATAAAGCCATAAAATTATCACTTGTAGTATGATGGAAAAAATGTACTTTTGACAGTATACTTTTTAAAAAGATGTATTCATGGATTTTTATAAATAAAAAACAATTTAATGACGATTATAAGTATTAGCGAAATATCAAATACTCTTAATTCTTTTTTATCTGTTTAAGTTTCTTAAAAATGTATGCAATATAAAATTAATATAATAAAGAAATCTAAATTGAAAATGTTCTCACAATGTTAATATATTTTAGATCTCTCCCTATTAATAATTTTCAAAAACTGAAGAGTTGAGAGTGGGAGAAAGGAGTTTCAGTATTCTAGAGGGTTTGTCAGGGCCGGCAACCACTGGCTTGTCCATCGTCGGCACAGGTTCCACCTTAGTTTTCGAAAGACCAGCTCTTGATTTCAATTTTTGGCAGTTATCTTTCATTATTATTTTTTTTGAGTGCAGGTTACTTGGATGTCGACCATCTCTTCCATTTCCGAACAATCTTTCCTTCCAATCCTTTCAAACAACTTCATCTCCAATATTGCTTCCAACAATCCATACATCTTTACTTCTCCAACTCCATACAACTTCATATTGGTTTGCGACCAAAGCTAGCTAGCTGGTGCAACTGCACCACTTCTTATACTTATATATACATATACATACACGTCAAGGCGGCCATGTCTGGGGGGAGCTGTCGACGCCATCGCCGTCTCGGCCGGCGATGGGGGACAATAAAGGCCGCCTCCTACTTCCGCTTCTCCACCCTCCGGCAGCTCAGCGCCGTCTCCATCCCCGTCATCTTTGCTGCCACCGGCATGGTCAGCCTCGAAGACGTCGCCTCCTCCACACTTATTCATCGCCAAGTTCATCTTCCCCGCCGCCACCGAAGGCGCGTCCCGCGGTAGCGAGAAGAACCGGGCGGAGACTTCGCTCGCCGCGGCCGGCGAAGTGCTCCGCCTCGCGTTGCCAATACCCTACGTAATGGTGGAAGGCGTGCGGGCGTCGCCGCCGCTGCGCCGCACGCGTTCCTCCTGTCCGGCCGGATGTTTGTGGAGGTGCTGGCCGGCGCCAGAGGGTTTTCGCCGCCGGTGAAGGCGTTCGTGTTCAATGTCCGGCTGCTGTTCACCATCTGCTGATTTTTTTTTTTTTTTTGATGTTTCCACATGCAATAACATGAAATTTGGTAGCTATTAAGCTTTATGATCATGGGAAATTGTATTTTTAAGATTTATGTTTTTGAGGTTTTTTTGGTGTACTGTTGTATTTTGAAGTGATTCTAATTGTGTTTGTGCTTATTTTAGAATGTTTTATTAGATATAAGATTATTATTTTCTATTGTTAAACATATTGTTATAATTGAGCATCACTCTCCTCCTCAAAGGAAATTTCCTTCTTTAATGAGCTCCCTTGAAATAACAATTTTCTAATATTACCCCAATAACCATTAAGTGAGTAATTTTTTTAATTCTCTCACCTCCCTTATTCTGATTAGGTGATGGGTTATTGATCGGTATCCCAGGAATCAAAATAAAGGTTATATTTATTTTATTTATTATATTTATATTTTGATCTGAACTTGTCAAACTTATAATTGTATTTGTATTTGTTTAAACATGTTGGTCATAGATTTGATTTGAGTTTAAGCCGAAGTCAAATTTATTTAAAATTTAAATTTTACTCATTTATTTGGATATATATATAATTTAAAATAAAATTAATTATAAAAGATTTTATATTTTAATTTTGATATATAATAAAACTATTATATTATTATATAAATTATTATATCTAATTAAGGTATTGAGTTTCGTTTCGAGTCTAGCCAAGCTCGAGTTCAACTTTAATTCGAATGAAATCGAAATAAATTGAGCCGTTTGCATCCTAAGCTTGGTGCGATATAAATTTAATTTCTATGTGATTCGATTTGAAAATATTTGACATAAATTTCAATATGGAAAGTATCCAACCCGGTGGCAGCTATTAACATAAACAGATTATTTCTCATTTGTTAAAACATAGGCCAACCTACTCCCACCTCAAATTGGGCCAAACATCTTCTCCCTTTTATTTTGATCCATATTTTTCTCGTGCTATTATTGACCTACTCGAATTATTAAATAAACAATAAAATAATTTTCTAGATGTTTCCATTATTTAAAAAACGTGACAACCTAATCGTCAACCTACCACTTTACACGTGTCAGACGATCTGCTGTTGGGTGGCTGGGCACCTATTTCTAGATGGGCCCATAGCGCACTATAAGCCCAGTCACTTTCAACGAAGTCGCTGTCAAGTGGGCCCACCGGCCCATGTGGGAATTGGGGACTGAGGTGTCTCGCCTATCATTTGCCCCATTGTTTTTTTATTTTATTTTATTTATATAAGGTTCGCTGGGCCCACTCATCAATCTTGATCTTATTTTTTCTCATTTTGGGATCTGATTTATGAAAAAAATTGAATTAATATTTTGGCTATATTTTTATAGTGTTTAATTTAATAACATGTTTGCTTTGAAACGCCCCTTCTTTATTCTTTTTTTTAATATTTTTTGCCATATCGGTCTCACGCTCGGAAAAAAAGAAAAACCGGTAAAAAATATCATTTTTTCGTTTTTAACAAGGATTCATTTATATTTGTGTGAATTATATATTTATTTATGCATTTTTTGCCTCTCTATAAAAGGAAAAAATATAAGCTTGGAATAAAAATTAAATTATAAGTAGTTTGACTTTTCTTCTTGAGGATTGATGATAAAATGTATAGCAACATAATGCGGCTGCTATTGTTATTCGCAAGAAATTGGTCTCAGCAATTACACACTAAACCACCACCCACAATGGAAACAATTATATAATCAAAGAAGTGAGATTAAACAATAATCATGGTTATCATGTAATATTCCTCCTACTCAAATAGCTAGCTTCCGTAGTTAATTTATTCACCCAATGCCTTAACCTGTGATGAATATACATACACATCACTTCTTCCCCATTACTCAACTACCACCATCCCACGTATCTTGGTGGTGTATATTTTACATCAGATATACCAATCAATTAACAAAAAAAAAAGTTTTTGCATGTTGACACATATTTTAAAAAGTTAAATTTTCGTTTTTAATTGAAGGTTGTATTATTTGTCAGATTTTTTTAACAACCGGAGATAAATATATACTTATTTATATAAAAAATATTCTTCGTATTTTTTAACTTTCACGTAAAAAACTCACGCTATCACTATATAATACCCATTAAATATCATAATTCCGAAGCTAGCTAGAAAGAATTAACACAACACAAAAAGTGTACATAGCACTACTCAACTGTAAATTAACTTGTACATTATTGGTCACAACAAATCCAAAAAATAATGATTTAATCTCGATAATCTACGTTATTCTTTTATTGTTTTTTACCCTTTTCGATTAAAAAAAAACGTTCTACTAGCCGTTTTACATGTGTCAGCATGTGACTGGTGGAGCCCACATCTGGTCGGCGGCCCTCACATTAAACCGACGGCTATCACTGTCCTAACGGTCACCAACAATTTGGTCAATCCGAACTCGGTCAGTTTTGTCCGATTACTCTTTTGGCCGCCTTTTCTTTAGTCTAACCGACAGAAGCATTAATGGTTTTCAAGGACCATACTACCCATCGTAGGGAATAATACTGACCAAGCGTTTAATTAACAACGAAGGGTAAAGTTGTCATATAGGAGATAAAAAGGCCAAGCCCCACCGACTATACAGAAATAAATATATAATAAAAGACTTTGGCTTTTATCATACTTTGGAAAAAAAAAACTCAGCTTGTATCATCATCATGATCAAATATTAAGAGGGCAGTATTCTACATAAATTATCAAATGAAAAAAAAAGAAGAAGAAATCCACCTAAGTTGACAAAAAGGCTTTGATCCTGTCATTTGGAAAAAAAATGAACGATTATTTAGCGGTGTTTGATTTACAGCCTCATGATTCACTGTTTTGACTGGACTGGATTTTTTTTTTAAGTCTAAAGTCATGATTTGAAAAAACCTTGCTTTTCTTAAAAGTTGTATCTAGCCATTCTTTATTTTTTTGTAAAAAGAAAGCTAACAAAGAAAACTTAATCAACCTGATCATAAAAGGGTAATTTTTTTGGCAAGAATGAAAATTTATTTTTTATTTTCAAAGATAACATAATAGTTACTTCTTAGGGTATTACATCCACAGCAACCATTTGCTTTCTTACCTGAACCATATCTTAAAAGTAAAAGTGTTGTCTCTGCCTTTTGCTTTCCCTTTTCATCCACAGCAACCATTTGGCCGTTATGTCTCCTTAAAAAGGGCACCCGATTTACCATACCACTTATACGGGTGCTGTACACAGAACAAGTCGAGTTTAACTTGTATTTGAGTTTGACATGAATAGTTTAAAATTTATTTGAACTCGACTCGAGATCGAATAAGTTTTGAATATACATGTTCGAGTTCAACTCGAATGAACTTAAACTATTTGATTTTTTCGAATTCGAATCTAGCTTGTTTGTGAGCTCGAAACCAGTTCAATTAAAAGTCCAATTTAACTTAAAAATATGCGGTTAGCGTAATTAAGGACTTAAATACCTACCATCTCAACTATTTCACTTCTATTCTAATTTATTGTAGATAAATAAATATAATTAGTTACAATTAAATATATATATATATATATATATATATAAAAATTATATTATTATATTATTTTATCGAGTCAAGTTACGAATCGAATTCGAGTCAAATTCGAGTTATAATCGAGTCGAGTCGAGTCGAATATGGCCTTGTTTAAGCTCGGTTTATAAGATTTAAGTTTGAGAATTTAAATGTCGAGTTTCGAGTTAAGTCGAACCGTGCTGAATGCTAAATGCTCACAAACTGGCTCGTATAATTAGTAGCCCTAATAATACTTGTTATAGTAAATTAATTGTAGTGTTTATTTAATTAATTTTAAAAATTTTAATTAGAGGTATTTAAAAATTTAAGTATAATAATTAAGCCAATCACTTATACTTAAAGAGATTTAAACTAATTATGTGAGTACTGAGATTTATTACAGCAAATCCCTTGCCGTTAAAAAGATATTATTTTAATAAAATATTAAGGGTTTATTTGATTAATTTAAATTATACGATAAAAATATTAAATTTAGAGGTCAATTTTTTTTTAGTATTTAGATGTCTTGAGCTTTAGTCAATTTTTTTGATTCCAGTCAAATTAAGCTTATATGAAATTTTATAAAATAATATTTTTTTATATAGAACAAAAATATTTTTATTTTATTTTATTTTTTTAATATTTAAACATATAGGAAAAGTTTTTAAAATTTCATTTTATTTTATCTCATATTATTTCTATTTTATATAATTTTTTTAATTTACACTATTTTTCATGCTAGCTAAAAAAACCATAAATGAAAGAATTGATGTCAAGTAAAAAAAACTCAATTATCTTACTCAAATGATTTTAACAAAGAAATCAAGCTACAGTTATTTTCTTTCTTTAAATTTGCTATCATACTCTGTGGTGGCAATGCTTATATATAAATAAACACGATTATTCATATTATTTTACAAATTCTGGCCAATAGAATCTGTCTTGCTAATTCTAAGCGGCAATTTGTAATTAAAAAAAAAGGATGAGGTGAATGAACAAAAAAAAAAAACAAAGGATGAGGTGAATGAGAAAAAGGATGAGGTGAATGAACAGAAACTGGAGTGACAACAGAGTTTTAACATAAAAAAAGAAGTTTTTATAATCTGAAAAAGCTTACCCAGTTGTCTCTGGTAGCTTCTTCTCTTTCTATATAATCCTACCACCCCAGTCCAGCGTCTACCACTCTCACAAGCTTTGGCACTTGTTGGGTCTTTCCCAAAGTAGAAGAAGAAAAAGGTAAAGGAGAGGTTCTTGTTGAGGTTGTGGGAGATGGAAGGCAAGGAGGAGGATGTTAGAGTTGGAGCCAACAGGTTCTCAGAGAGGCAGCCCATAGGCACCTCTGCACAGACACAGGACAAGGGCTACAAGGAGCCACCCCCAGCTCCGCTGTTTGAACCTGGGGAGCTCAAGTCATGGTCTTTCTGGAGGGCTGGGATTGCAGAGTTCATAGCCACCTTCCTCTTCCTCTACATCACCATACTCACTGTTATGGGTTTCAAGAGAGCTGACAACAAGTGTGCTAGTGTGGGTGTTCAGGGGATTGCCTGGGCCTTTGGGGGTATGATCTTTGCTTTGGTCTACTGCACTGCTGGTATCTCAGGTTAGCTCGTGTCTTCCCACCTCATTTATTTATTTATATTATGTTTCTCTTCCATTTTTCGTTTCCTTTGTTACAGTTGCATGCCAGCGTTTGATGTTTTGTGGTTCCTCCTTTTATTCTGATTAAAAATGGTCTTCTGTATGAAGAATATGGTAAATATTATAAATCTGTTTGCTTTTGTCTTCTTCCCTGTGATTTGTTTTACTTTGCTATCTTTCATGTTTATATCTTTTTTTTTCTTTTTCATGCCAAAGCTACATATTTCTTGAGCCTGTTGGTGTTGATGTTTGTTCAACTGCTTGATGGATGTTCTTTCCTTAATTTTTTCAGTGCATTTGAGGTGCTGAAGTCATCTGTTAGAAAAAATCTCATCTGCTGTTTTGTTTGTTTTGATTTTTCTCATATAGCAGGTTGTACGTGTTCCTGTTATTTGGTTTTTGTTTTTTTTTAATTGATTCAGACATGCAACTGCTGATAAATCTGGAGTTTTAGTCATTTCTTTTCCACATCTGTGGTTATGTTGGCAGAAAGTTAAGATGGGATTTGTTTCTTCCATGTTGTTATTTTTGGTATGGGTTTTTGGCTATTTTTCTGGTCCTTTTGATTAGGTTGGAAGTTTTACTTGTCAAAGCTTCTGCTTTTGTGGCTTCATGTTTGCATCTTTTCGCATTCTCTCTCTTGCTCCTGCTTTTTCGGTGATGATAAAATGTTTGATTTCAATTTTTTTCATGTTAAGTTCTATGAATCTCATCATTTCCTCTTAAGCTATTTTTTTAATTTAAAATCTTTGCATGATGGTATCTTGAATGCTTGATAAGAGATAGTAATTGGTAATTCTCAACCCTGGGTAAACACAATTTGATGGTATAACATTCAGGTGGGCATATCAACCCTGCGGTTACCTTTGGCCTCTTCCTGGCAAGGAAGCTGTCCCTGACTAGGGCCATCTTCTACATGGTGATGCAGTGTCTGGGTGCCATCTGTGGTGCTGGCGTGGTGAAAGGCTTCCAGGTGGGCCCCTACCAGAGAAATGGTGGAGGTGCTAACATAGTTGCCCATGGCTACACGAAGGGAGATGGACTTGGTGCTGAGATTGTTGGCACCTTTGTCCTTGTATACACTGTCTTTTCTGCCACTGATGCCAAGAGAAACGCCAGAGACTCCCATGTTCCTGTGAGTATTTCTTTTGCCTTCTTACCCACACACGTTTCATAATCTTAGCTTTTGCATTCTTGGATTCACGGTGTTGCCTATGAAATAGGTTTATAGCAGAATTGATCCTTTGTTCTCTTGTACAGCTGTTTGGTGGATTTATTTGATTCTCTGATAACCTAGATTCTAGAGCATGCAGAATTTGTGTAACTGTTATGGTCTGTGATGTTAGTGTCTCAACTAGAATGTTTTTTCCTATTATTACTGTGAGCCCCAAAATGCTGCAAAGCTTGCTTGTTTTTCATCATTTTTTAGAGGCTTCAAGCGTAGAACTCCATCTCCCTGTAGGTGTTACTGCCCAGTGAATTGATATGGACATATTCTATCTTTTATCTTTTCATTGAAATTTGGGAGTGGAAGATGTTGTCATCTATATTTGGAGGCTTCAAGCGTAGAACTCCATCTCCCTGTAGGTGTTACTGCCCAGTGAATTGATATGGACATAATCTATCTTTTATTTTTTCATTGAAATTTGGGAGAGGAAGATGTTGTCATCTTGGAAAGCAATATCCTATTTTTTTTTCAATCCATGATCCACTTGCTTTTTCAAGATCAATTATGTTTTGCCAACTCATGAAAGGGACCACTTGTCTTCCTTTAGCTCATTGTCTTGCCAGTTTGGTTTCTGGGCCTCAATTTTCATCCACAAAAACTAGCTAGAAGTCATACATACAGTACTATTTCTATGGCATTGCAAACAAGTATTGTCCTTTCATATCTTGGCTTTAAAGGTAGCATTGCTTGAAGACACTGCCTAAATCAATGTACATAAGCACCTTCAAACAAGCAATTCTATGTTGTGATTAGGTGGTATCCTTACCTAAAAGTTAGGTGAGCATTTTGCGTTGCTATTCATTTCAACATTGATTTGTCCTCTCTTGTGGGGAGGACCTGCATCTCCATCATTTTTTGACAAAATGTCTCACTACTGTTGGCCACATCATACGTTGGCCACATCATACTTTTTTAGCTCATATGAATTCAAGCTCATTATGTCTGTTGATTCCATTTTTTTTAAAAAAACTTTAGCTTCTAAGTTGAGCATTCTGTAATTTACTTTGATGCAGATCCTTGCTCCACTTCCTATTGGATTTGCTGTATTCCTTGTCCACCTTGCTACCATTCCCATTACTGGAACTGGCATCAACCCTGCCAGGTCTCTTGGAGCTGCTGTCATCTACAACAATGACAAAGCATGGGATGACATGGTAAAATAAACAACTTTACTTCTACCATCTGATTTAATAACATGCAAACTAATTTCTTTTCCTTGTTTTCCTTTTAATTTACAGTGGGTGTTCTGGGTGGGGCCTTTCATTGGAGCTGCTCTTGCTGCCATCTATCACCAGATTGTGATCAGAGCCATCCCCTTCAAGGCCAGAGATTAGTCTTCGTGTCATAAAGGAACCACAATTTGCCACGAACTATTAAAGAGTTTTTTTTTTTCTTTTCATCCTTTTTGTACTTTGTGTTTTTAAGGACATGCTTTTTTCCCTTTGGACTTTGTTATGATGGTTAGTAAATTGCAAAGAAACTTTTTTATTAATTTTAACTTCTTTCCATATCCCTACCTGCGAAGACCAAAATTGAAACTACAAGGTTAAATTTCGTCAAGAGCTTAATTAAAAAAAATCTAACATTATCAACTTTTATTTTCTGGTTCATATATGTAGGAACTCTAATAATATTTTAGCTATTCACTCTTCATATTTGTTTATATAAAAATATTGGTTTTTATAATATATTTAAGTAACTTTGTTGAGAGCAGACAACAAATTAATTACCAACATTGTATTTACAATTGTTTGCAAAAAGTACCATAAAAGTTGCTTCCATCTGCCTGTAATTTAATTAATATATATAATTAATTAATTAATATTCATGCAAATTCTTTAAGGGGCTCACTATCAAGAATTTGGAATTTTGTATTAAAAATTTAAACTCAGGACTTCATCAGAATCATTTATGTTATTTTTTTTTTCAATTTAACCAATCAATAAAATTGGAATATATTATTTTTTTTGACATTAATATATAAAATATTGGTTACTTAAAAACAAAAAAATGTTTTTATAACTTTTATTAATTAATTTGGATAATCAATTATAAAATTAGAATATATTGTTCTTTTTTACATTAATATATTGGTTTACTTAAACGTTGAAACCAACAAGATGTCTATTTATTAATGTAGCTGTTTTTATATCCCTAGTACGTGTGAAATCCAACTTCGGATTATGGGTTTACCCATTTGTATTCTTGGCTGGTTCATGTTAGTGTTGAGTTGGTTCGAATAGCTCAATCATATTAGTTTCTAGACAAAAAATATGGTGCCTAGATGAGTATATTATGGTGATTGAATACGCTCGATAACGCATAAATTATTACGATGTATAAAGATAATTTTTATAGGTTTGCCATGGTTGTAGGTTTAGATTTAGGCAATTACAAAAGGATTTTAGATTACCAAATTTTGCCCTTGTGGGCCCATATTGATTGATGTTTTTATTTGATTTAGTCGAGGGTTCGAGACTCATTTAACTTTTTTACCTCGATTTCAGCCTATAGAGTCCCTTAGGCTTGAATTAGTTTTAACTTTGGACAATCTTGATTCAAATTTTCCGTTTATATGTATATTGTATATACCCATATGTAGGCCCCATTTGGCCACGAGCCATTCATGGCAAGATTAGAACCGCTCACATTAGCCATAGCTTCACCATGTTATTTTCTAAAAATTTCTTGTGATTTTGATGATTTGCACCCCTAGCATTACCGTCACTGGCGAGTCTCTAGCTCGCCCTCGGCCACTGGACCGACACCACCATGTCCGCCTTGCAGTCGGCTATCAATCCATACTATCTGATGACAACGTTTTTACAACCAGTTTCTGCCGCTGCTATCTTTCGAGATATTTTTCGGTGCCAAGGAGCCACCTCTGACCGATCCAATTACCTAGATAGGTTTTGTAACACCCCGATTTCAGTTCTCCTAAGAACTGAATCAGAAATGTTACGATCCACTCGACTCATGTCTAAAGTTATTGGTCGATAAGATTCGATTAATAAAATAGATCACCAGCTTGACGTCATGAGAATGCAAGACATTGTTAAATATGCGTTAAAATATATCAAATATAAATAAAAGTTCGAAAGAAAATAACCAAGTGCGAGAACACGCTCAAAGTTTCTACTAGGTTCGTTTGGGACTCGCTCCTCATTTATTGTTCTATTATATCGTTTTTTTTTTAATGATTGTAGGACAGGCTAAGTAGTGTTTTATTAGATCCACTTAACTCGGGCTATTTAGTCGAATAGTTTTCGGGATTAATAACCCTCCAGGATGAGATCCATCGATTATGATTTTGAAAATAAGATCCACCACAAGTTACCTTTGAACTTATTATATAAATCCTTTTCCATGCATATATATATATATATATATATATATATATATATATAATTTTATCAAGTTTTTAGTAAGAATAGAGATGGTATGACCGATTTGCACGCACCATGAATGAGTTCACATAACAGACATAGTAGGCTCTGAATTAGTGAAAAGGCTGTTTAATTCTTTAGGTATTTTGTCAACTCTGCATTTTAGTTCTTCACACTTAGAAAACGTGGAGGTTTACGGTTATTATTGAGTAGAGAGCACGTCTGGATTTATAAATAAGAGACAACAAATTAATGACCAACATTTTAAGATTAATTGACAATTTTAAATCAAAAATTAATTATTACCAAAAAGTACTATAAAAGTTGCTTCCATCCTCTTATAATTAATTAATATACATAAATAATTAATTAGTAATTATGCAATTCTTTAGGGGTTTATTATCGAGAATTTGGAAACCTATATTAAAATTTGGAACTTGGGTCTCCATCGAAATTAATGACGAACATTTTAAGATTAGTTGGAAATTGGGAATTACAAATTAATTATTAACAAAATGTAATATAACAGCTGCTTCCATCCTTGTATAATTAATTAATATACATAATTAATTAATTAATTAATATTCATGCGATTCTTTAGGGGTTTACTATTGAGAATTTGTAAAGTTATAGTAAAAATTTTGGACTTGATTTCCATCAGAATCGTTTATGCTATTTTTTCAATTTAAGAAATAAGTAAAATTGGAATATATTATTCTTTTTGACATTAACATATGATTTATATTTTATGAAAATATTAGTTTTTTACACAAAAAATATTTAATTACTTTTATCAATTAATTTAGAGAATTAATTATAAAATCTCTCAATATGAAGTAGCTTGAGAAGCCATAAAATGAAGTCAATTTCAAAAAGTTTTAGGATAAAAAACGAGTTTTAAAATTATGGGTAGGATTAAAGGGTGAATGTGGACCTTGTGACAAAATCCAATTGGCATAAGCCTGGGTAATTAAATTCGACCGATCAATTATGAATAAAGAAAAATAAACCAAATGCACATGCTTTTCTTCTTTTTTTCTTTTTTGACTGAACAATGTCCAAATTAAAATTTTTCTTACTATAATATATTATTTTAAATATTTTGGCATAAATAAGTATGTCACCAATTTTAGTGAATTATTTTTGCTCATTACACATTTAATTGATTACCATACTTCAGTACCACTAGTGATTCGAGAAACTACTAATAATTGTAAGCTTACCTAACATTATTTATTTCTTAAAAAAAGGTTATTATTCAACGTGGGAGATCCCTCTACTTAATTTCGAGTAAGATCTTGTTTATAAATAAAAATGAACTATAAATATTTAACTTGGTTAACTACTTTTAAAGAAATGATTTAACTTATTATCTTGTTCTTTGGACTGGATCATTACATAACATCTAATCATGGCCAATAGATTATTTCACCAATAATTCTGCATGCGGGTCATTAGTAAATGCAAATCAAGTTAATAAATTGAAATTGTGCTCAAGTTAATCAAATTGAATTGTAACCAAATAAAACAGTAATTCAGCAAAACCATTAGTAATTCAACAAATCAATCAGTCATTAAATTCATAGTTCAATAGAGTGACATGTGAATCAAGTAAATCAATTATAATTGATTCTTTCAAATAATTAATCAAATTAATCGAATAATTTTGTAATTCAACAAATCATTGAAATATTGACCTAATAAAACTGATTTAAAAATTTTATAAAATAATTACAAAATATGGCCAGTCAAATGAACTAATAATATGTTTAACTATTAATCAACCAAGTAAATCAAAAATTACATGGGCATCCCTAACTTGACCACTCTGCGCCTTGCCGGAGCCTTGGAGACTGTCCATTGTTGCTTTTACTGGTCTCTCATCGGAGCATGATGGACCTGTAAGTGTGATAAGTCGGAGAGGGCCGTGCAGCCTAAGGTGAGTTTTTTTTTTTAATTTTTTTAAATTTTTAATTTTTAATTTATTTAACTTGGTTAGTTCGCGGTCATGGGACCAATGCATGCTAATGACCTGTCCTAGCTTTGATTAAGCTGTTCACACAATTGACCATAGATTCCCACCTGTGATAAGATGCTGAAGTTAGAGTTACTAAGCTTTTGATTACTAAGCTGTTCACAGAAGGCAATTTGACCTGCCTGTTCAAAACCCAAAGATTAGCAGGCAGCAGGTGTGAACCTCAAATTAACATCTTATATGACCCAAAATTTACTTCCCTTTCCCTCCGGTATATTGAAATGCACAGCACTCGTTCATGCAACTTTTTGATGATTAACATTCACTACGTTCAAAAGTTATTTGGCCATGGCTGGCTTCAAATGCATGGCTCTTTCTCTCCTCCTCCTCCTGGACTTGGTCGCCCTAAGAGGTGTTAATATGCTAATATTGAGGAAATAGAAAACTCCATCCACAGTGGGGCAATGAAGAAGAATGGAATTCCTTGCAGTGGGGAGTGCAGGGGCAATTGCAAGCGTGATGTCCCCGTTAATAAGTATCGTAGGCGACGTAATAGAGAGAGGGAGTGTTCCAATAACCCCGATTAACCCCCAAAGAATACTGGTGATAATGATGGTGATCATGATGAACATCATGACCATGATGATGTTGATGATTCCTACAAGGCCAGGATTCGAGGCGCCTATTCAATCCGTTATTGATTTTTTTGCTAGGGCAAGTTATATTTGAGAAAATTGGAGACGAAGATTGCAGAGGAGCAACTTACACCAGTGCGGAATGATTGAGCATGCTGGAAATTTTTTGTTATGAATCTATTTCTTTTTATTATCTTGATGTTCTTTAGTTCTTTAATGAACGTATGCTGCCCTTGCAATATTAGAATAAAATGCCATGCCCATAAGCATTTTGCAATATCTTATCATGTGGTAATTTTATAACTACTCTTTGAGTTGCAATAATAAAAGACATGCCAGTTTTTTCCTTGAAATTTGTCTCGTTTTATGGGATGACTCTCTTCCATTGCATTGATGGGAGAATCTCTATCCTTGTTCTGCCGACCATACCGCTTCATGGGAGCCATGTAGGCATTGAGCCCGGGCTGGGAAGATGGTGAACTTAGGGTCAGGGAATAAAAGATAGAACATAGGGGTGCTCTATTTTCTTGGGGTTTTTCTTAAAAGATCGGAAGAAGAACAAACACAATTTGTATAGCAGTATTCTCAATCGTTGATATTTTGTTCTGTTTTATGCCCACGCCCACGCCCACGCCCATCCTCGTACAATTGCATTTGCAATTATAAGAACACCCCTCTCATCACTTAGCACTAACTAATTTCCAAAAGTTTCAAAGCTGAGCCTACCCACCCATCTCCTATATTGGCTCACTTTATTCATACCATTTTCCTTCTTGATCTCTACTATATTTTACTTTTCTATGTTATAATATTATCAGCATAGGATGAGCTATATAAATTTGGTTTAATTTTTGTTAATCTAAATACAAATTTGGCAATAGTTATATAAAATTAGTGGCAGGGTTTAATTACACGATATAGTTACTCAACACAACCAATGTAAAAAAAAAAAAGGATACCAAATTAAAATTAATTAATACCATTTTCCCAAATCGAGGATAGAGCACTTATAGTTAATTTATGTTTAGTTGGCCAAATCTATTGCATGTATGCAAGTTTGGTTCTTGTTGATACTCGGCCATTTCATATATTGGAGTACTTTACCAAACCATACACATGTATGCAACTTCTAATAAGAAGCTCATGCTAGAGCTAAATTATCCTATATTAAACTTGACATATATTTTCAATTTTCTAGTCAGTTATATGCTTCATTATAGTTTTTTAGCAATGATGTTATATTTATAAAACGTAGAGAAATACAGAATATTTTATAGTGTTGATTGATGAATAAATGTTGATGGGAACATCATACATGATCATGATTTCATAAGCCTATTGGTGTATTTTTCCTCTCCCAATTTGATGACGATCTTCTTTCTCTTGGTTCCTTGCTTGTTCCCCTGCTTTGCTGGTGCCATGGAAAAGACGACTGGTCTGGAATCTGAAGGGAACTTGAAGCAATGGTGGAGATGATGAAGGATGGGGTAGTGGTGAAACCCTGTTCCGTGGAAGATCTAACTCATAAAATAGGAAGAAGAACAAAGAATAACAATAAGAAAAACAATGATTCAATTCATCAAAGTCCTCCAATTATAGTTTATCTCTCCCATTTTATTCTATTTTTAGCCCAACTCCTAGTTTTCCGCTAGTCCATTTTATTAAAAACCGACGGTTACAATTCCAATGTTGACTGTTCGAAATCAACCTTGCCCTTTCGTACTCCTCTATTCACTATGCACATACCACCTATACATGTATGCGTAAAAATAATAAAGGAATTCATATATAAAATCTCTTGCGGGAGAGATTGAAAGATGGTTTGGCATCAAACTTTTACCCATATTTGGAGATTTTTAAATATGTGTTAATTCTCAAAAAATTTTCCAGGCAAAACAATGTAGAGAAAATTTTCTCCGCCCCCTTTTTTTCCACTCCACTTTTCTCCACATTTTAAGATCAAAGAACATTTTTTAAGGTGGAGAAAAGTTAGAAAATTAACATGTCACCTTCAAAGTATATTTCTAAATATAAAAAGAATCTATAGTTTTTCTCCCCAATAAAAATTCGTGTGGAAAAGATGTGGGAAAAAATTCATTTTTTAGTGATTATCGTTCATTTTGCAGGAAATGTATGCCAATCATATGCACAAACTATATATATTTTATCAACTTCAAATTATCATAACTTTGTCCGTATATACACTTTTAATTAACATTTGAAAGCTTCAAAATATTTTATAAAAGCTTCTAAAATAATTTTATATCAAAATTCCAATGGTGATTTAAGTTATGATCTATATATATATATATATATATATAGATCATAACTTAAATCACCATT